>JAADXJ010000356.1:0-25229 GCA_023337735.1 Pythium biforme
AAGTGCTGTTGACCAATTTGGACCTGGTGCGTCAAGCCGTTGGTCCCAGCGAGTTTGGTTGCCTCGAAGCCGCCGAGTCTGCTGTCCGTGACACGCTGGAGATGTTCGTCTCGCATGGAGGAACCGATGATCAGCTCGGCGATCTCCGCGGTGCGTTGGATAACTTCTTCTCAAGCGAAGGAACCGCGAACAGCTCGCCGATCATTTCCGCTGACGAAGGAAGACCCCCGCGATCAAGATCAACAGTCGGTTGTTCCGGCTTCATGCGCGAAAAAGCGCTTCTTGGTCAACTCAGCACTCACGTCCCGATTCAGACCAACAAATACACCCAGGAGAAGTCGACTCCCATTAGATGCAGCTTCCCGATTAACTGCATATACCCATTTTTGCCCGACCACATTCTACCATGAAGCGATCTCACACCGCAAAGTATCTCTGTCTCCTATTCATTCACTTGGGCAGTGTTTCAGACTACAGAGCCGGTCCTCACTTGGTCGTACGGACCATGGCACAGATCAGCGCGAATGCGAGTGCCGATGCGAATAAGCGTCCGTGAGGTGGCGCCGCAGTGCCTCGTCGGTCGCGATGTCATGGTCCGCAAACGGCGCGTCAAGTTGCTGAAATCAAGGGAGTCAGCTCTGACGGGAGAAACACGCGCCGTGGCAGCACTCAACGTACCCGTGGGGCAGCTGGTTGTTCCAGATGAGCAGCGACCCGGCCTTCAGAGGCGCGCTGGATCTCGGTGCGGATCGGGTCGTCGTCGGGCACGTCCATGACGTTGCGCGCCGCGGTCTCACGCACCGCGCCGTACGAGTCGCAGCGCTCGTCGGCCCACTGGAAGAACAGTTCGTCCGTGAAGCCCGGCACGCAGTGGAACCCGCCATTGTCTTTGGGGCAGTCCACCAGCGCGATCAGTCCTTGCACGCGCACTGAGCCGTACGTCTGCCGCTGGCCGTCGCGCAGCGTGGCGGGTGCGAACCCCGCTGCGGACGTGCCCAAGTGGAACGCGCTCAGATCCCAGTGGAACCACTCTTTCTTGGTCTGTCACTCTTGTCCCAGCGCCTCGGGTTTGTCCTCCTGTGTCTCGACGTGTCGGTGCTGTAGGTGCCGCAGTCTCGCGCGGCGCATGACGTCGTATCGGTCGATGCTCGCCCACAGCCGGTGCGACCGGAGCACATGCGACAAAGACCTTGTCGACGTGCGGGTTCTCGCGGTTGCGCCACGCCTGCGCCTGGCGGTTTCAGGTCCGTGCCGTCGAGCTTCTTCATGCGCTTCAAGAACGGGAAGCCACCCATGAAGCCGCCGTTGCGGCACACTTCGTCGACGGACGCGGCGCACTCGTCCCGTGTGAGCACGCCCTCGACCACGACGTAGCCGTCGCGCCGGAACGCGGCGACGAGCTCCTCTGCCAGCTCCAGGCGGTAGCCGCGCGCGAAGGATCGGGTGTCATCGCCCATGCTGTTGGTCTGGGCTGTTGCGCTGCTCGTGTATTCTGTTGCTAGTAGTATTGGTGTGGGTTGAGGATTCCTCACAACCAATGAGGAGCTCCTCCTCGACCTTTCGCAGCCAATCACGTGATAGACCCTTTCAAAAGTGAAATAGATACATTAGCAGATGCTGCACTACAGTACCGAGTCTGTCAATTCATAACAAGTCCTTCTTCCACTTGGCGACGAGCTGCGTGGCTTTCTTGGCGACATCGTCGTCGCTGTGCTTGCGAAGCTTGTTGATCGTGCGGCCGACGCCCGTGGTCTTGAGGATGTCCACGTTGAGCTTCATGCCCGACAGCGTCGCGAGCACTTGGTGGGCCAGCGCGGCCGAGACGTTCTTGACGTTGTCGCCGGCCTTTTCGAGCAGCCCCTGGTGGAACCGCACTTGCTCTTCAAGCGATTCCTCCGACGCGTTGTTGGTGGAGGCCCTGAATTTCGACGAGTCGCTCTCCGACGAAATGCCGCTGTTCTCCGCTTCCGCTGGTGCAGCAGCCGCCGCCGCCGCCGCCGCCTTCTTGAGCTTCTCATCTTCCACGACCACGGTCGGCAGATCCGCATTCACATGCAGCTCCAGCAATGCGTGGGCCGACGGAATGGACGGAGCAAACCCTTGCGTGCGACTCTCGGTCAGTGCGCAGACGGCGCCCAGTGTCGTGTGATACACGTTCGCCGTGGCGTCACTCTCGCTCTCGCTCTCGCCCGCCACGGTCTTCCACGAACCGTCCGCCCGCTGTGAGAGCATGATCACTGCCATCGCGCGGCGCACCGAGATCAGATTGTCGGCGCCGTCAAAGCAGCGCAGCGCCTACGAAATATACGCATACGTTAGACCCCCCTCACGCCAATCATCACAAGCCCCAAGACGCACCCGCAACATTTCACTGAGCATGGCCACGTCTTGCCGCACAATGTGGTGCACGAGATGCTGCCGCAGCACAAAGTACTCGTGCGGCAGCAGCTCCGGCTCGCACCGCAGCTTGCCAAAGCTCGTGAGCACCATCACGACCGTCGTCACCATGTGCAACTGGTCACGGTAATCGGCCGGTGAGAGCTCGGACGGGCTCTTGTACGGGTAGAAGCGCGGCAAGTGCTGCAGGATCTAAAAGTACGATATCCACACCACATGAGATGAGTTATGGTCGAGAGACTTAGGCAGTCTACGTTGACGTTCTGCCTCACCTGGACGATCGAGCAACCGAGAGAGAGCTGCAGCGAGTGCGCGTACCAGCACTTGAGCAGCGCGTCCGTCATCTGGCGGAACGGCGAGACCCCAGCGATCGCCACGGGCACCGACGACTGCGGGCTCCACCCGAGAAAGTCGGCCGCCGAATACACCGGCGGCGAGCGATCCACGAAGTCATGGAGCTCCGGGCGACGCGCGTGTGGCACGCCGATGCGCTCGACGATGTAGACCTCGGCGAGCAGCTGCAGGGCCTATAGGGTTCACACAGTATCGTGTGTGTGAGCGCACCATAAAGTACAGAGTATGTCGTACTATACATACCTGTTCCGGCGAGGGCACGCTGCCCTCTGGCCACGCGGACGCGAGCGTCGTCGCTTGCTGCTGCTGCTGGAGCCACGCGGCCCCGAGCAGCCGCATGTACATGTGCGCGAGCTGTGCGACCTCGAAGCCCTCGACGGCGCCCAGATCGAAGAGCGACTGCATGGCGTGGAGCGCGAGATCGGGCGCGCTGCGGTCACGCAGCAACGCGTACACGAGGTGGAGTCCCTTGAGCATACACTCGCGGCGGGTCTGGATCTTCCAGGGCAGCGGCACGGGCCGCTTGGCCGCCTATTCGCACATACACAGAGGTTCATAAACCACCAGTCTATCACAACAGTACGAACCACCAAAGTGGACCTTTTCGGCCTTGATGCGGCGGAACTCCTGGTGCATGAGCCGCTTGAGCACTTCCTTGTGGTTGGTCAGGCTCACGTGGACTTCCTTCTCGACGTACTGGCGCACGAGCTTGGTCGTGAGCTTGGCGAGGTCGTGCTTGGCCACGACACCCGCGATGGCCGTCGCGATCTTGGCCTCTAGCTCCTTCGAGATCGTGCGCGGTGCCACAATCAGCGACGAGCCCGTCGCCGTCATCTTGGTGTACATGGCCGCCATCTTGCCGCCTTTGGTATTTAGGAGCTGTTCGATTCCCCATCGAAGGGATGTTGCTTGTAAAACCTTTCATATTGGATACATGTATGCCATTAAGGAGGTATATGTTGGTGAATCCTACCGGTACAATACCGGTTTTGATCCGTGTGTGGCCGACCGCAAGCAGGGGGTTGTGGAGCTCCTGGAGAATCGCGAGCGGCGACATCACCACCGGGAATCAAGCGATCATCAAGCATGCTGGCCAGAGCAGTGCGCGCCAGCGGCCTCACGCGCGCGGCGTCGCGCCGCTTCATCGGCGGTTTCGCCGCCTCGACGGAGGTCGCACCCACGGTCGCCGAGAAGATGTGCGTTGGAAGAGAGCTCTTCGAGACGGCAAGGGAGGAGCGCAGGACGACGGCTGACAGTGTGGTGTCTGTGAACTGTAGTGTGAACGTGGTGCTCGTGGACTTTGAGGGCAACCGCCACTTTGTGCAAGGCCGCGTGGGCCAGACGCTGCGCCAGGCGTGCGAGATGAACCGCGTGACGCTGGTCAAGGACGACTCGAACGGCGGCGGCGGCGCCCACAGCGCCGTGCGCAGCGACTACTACACTGAGAACCTCTTTGGCGAAGGCTCGGTCTCGCCGCAGTCCCACGTCATCGTCTCGAACGAGTGGGTCGACAAGATCCCGACGCCCAACCCGCAGGAGCTCCACGTGCTCGACTACGTCGCTGACTCGGACCGCTCGGCAAAGTGCGTTTTTGGGACCATACGGTCTCGTATGGGAGATGATCACATGACACTAATGACGGTCGGTTTTGTACTTGGCAGCTCGCGCCTCGGCACGGAGATCATCCTCACGAAGGATCTCGACGGGCTCGTGGTCGCTGTCCCGGAGGCACCGCCGGTCGAGACGTATCAGTATGAGCACGAGTTTGACGACGACGAGGAGGACCTGGAATAAACAGACCCACCCCATCGGCGTTGTGGTACAAAGAAGAAGAAGAAGAAGAAAGAGTTGCGCGCTTCCTCTTACGGATGGAGAAAAGCAAAGGAATTGAACGCGCAACGTTACGAATGGTGTTTGGTGGTGTTACTTGTGCGCCTTGGGTGTCTTGCCGGTCGTAGCCGCCTTGGCGCGCGGCAGCTTGGCCGCGGGCGTGCGCAGCTTGCGGTCGCATTCCAGACGCGAGCGGTTCTTAATGTCGGCGCGCCGCGTCACGCTTTCTGTGGCGGTGGCGTCCTGCTGGTTCGTGCGACGTGGCGATACGGCGTCGTTCTCGTCGTCGTCTTCGTCTTCCTCGTTGTCGTCTTCGTCTTCGGCGTCCAGGCCGCCTCCACTGAACCCGCCAACGGCGTCACCATCGACGTACGGATTCATCTGCCGCTGCGGGGACTTGGACACGCGGAGGTTGAAGCGCAGCTTCTCGTCGGTCGAGCGGGTGTCGGGCGGCGCGATCGCGTGGAGCCCGCTCTGCGCGGCCATGCCCATGGCGCGCACGCTGTTCTTGCGGCGCAGGTTGGTGGCCGAGGCCGACTGCAGGTGGCCTTCGTCGCCCAGGTAGAGCCGCACGACCTGCTCCACGGCATCCGCGAGCTCGATCGACTCCATCTGCTGCGTCGGGCTCACGCCCAGAAGCTGCGCCACGTGCTGGAGACCGAGATGGAGGCGCTGTGAACAGACAACTATCAGCGACCTCCGGTCTCACCTAACCAGTAGCTAAGAAACGACGTACCTCGGAGAGCGATGTGACGCGCGCTGCGCGCTCTTTCTTCTGCTGCATCACGACCAGCGCGTCGCCGAGCTGCTGCTCCAGCAGCTTGAGGTTGTGCGTTGACGACGACGACGACGCGCCACCGCCACCGCCCGAGCTGCCACCCGAACTGCCATTGGCAGCAGCCTCGGCGTTCGCTGGTGCTGAGCCAGAGCTCGCACTCGCCGAAGCAGAAGACGACGCTGCTGCACCACTGGCAGCGCTGCCACTGCCGTTGCCATTGCCACTAGCACCGTTCGCAGCGGAGACGGCGCTGCCACTGGTCTCGGCACTCGCACTGCTGCTGCCGCCGAGCTTGAGGTTGAGCAGCTGCATCTGGAGACTCGCGAGCTTGTCGCGGTAGTCGCTCACGCGCTGCTCGAGGCTTTTCTCTTCGGCTTCGAGCTGCGCTGCGTGGTGCTGCTGGTCCTGCCAGTAGAGCTGCGCCTCCTCGGGCTTGTTGATGCCCACTTGGCGCAGCGCACCCAGCACGCCGTCGTCTTTGTAGGGACTTCCCACGTACACTTTGAGCGACTCACCTTTGCGAAGCCGCTCGAGCGTCGTCTCTTTCTTGTGGAGCAGCTTGTCCTTGGCGCGGTTGAACTGCGAGGTCTGCTCGTCCACGACTGTCGGGGGCTTTCGCGACATCCGCCGGTTGGCATTATTGGTCCCTTCATCTCCCTCGTCCTCGTCCTGATCGCCATCGGCGTCCTCGTCATCTTCCTCGTCGTCTTCGCCTTCCTCGCCCTTGGCGAGCAGCGGCCGCTTGGCCGCGTCGACGGCGTCGCGCCGCACGCCCACGGTGGCCTTGCGCTGCTGCACCATCATACGCTGGAGCAGCTCAAAGCGCCAGCGTAGCCGTTCCAGCGCCGTGTTGTGGATCTGCGTCTTGTCAGCGATCACCTGGTGGAGCTTCTTGCTCTCGACGCCCGCGAGCCGCGCCTCGTACGACGCGACCTGGGTTTTCTGTTGGAGCTCAACAATCTCCGACTTCATCTTGTTTACAGCCGTCTCCGTGACCTCGATGGCGTTCGGGTCCCGTGCTGGGTGAATCTCGCAGTGCCGCAAAATGGCCTTGTAGTAGTCGCCCCGCTGGCGGCCCAGCTGGGTCTCGTCACCGATCTGGCGGATCTGGTCCAGTAAATCCTCGACCTGGCTCGCGCTCTGGCCGGCAGCGCGCGCCTGGGCACGCACGTCAAGCAGCCGTGACTCGAGCGTCGCGAGCGCGTCGCGCCGGGCTTTCGCCGTGAACTTGAGCTTGTCGTACCTCATGCGCAGCTCCATGACCTGCGCCTCGAACTTGGCTACAGAGCCGACTGTGAGCTCGGTGTTTTCCGTCGACAAGAACTCGAACGCGCCGTCGTCGGTCGCTGAGGACGACCCGAGCGCGTCGAAGCCGCCGCCGCCGGCGTCTTTGTCTTTCCCTCCGAAAAGCAGCGACGGCTTGCGCTTGGCCGACTTGAGCGGACTCGCACTCTTACCCGTGTCGAAGCTGCGCGGCAGCACGATCACCGCCTTCTTGTTCGAGGAGCTACTGCCACTGCCTGACGATTGGGTTGATCCTCCGGTCTGGTTGTTAGCACTGCTACTGGTACTGCTGCTGGCGTCTTCGTCTTTTGCTGAGGATGCAGCGTCGATTGCTGAAGACGAGGAGCCTTTGCCGGCGAGCAGGCTGCGCAGGAAGCGGCACTCGAACGCGACCGCGAGCAGCGGGAACTGCGTCCAGAGCCAACGGCGCACAAAGTACGCGTCGTCCTTGCGGATGCAGAGCGCATCGATCTCGCTCTGCACTTTCTTGCCCTCGTGCTCGGACAGGTGCGAGGTTGAGAAGAAGCCGCCGAGACTGCTGATAAACTCGTTGAGCTGCGGCGGCCCCGGCCGCGCAAGGGCGAGCTGCGCGCTGCGCGAATCGTCGATGCGCTGCCACGTTCTCAAAAAGTCTGTGATCGTGAGGCACAGCGAAAGTAGCTGCTCGGCGCTCGGGCTCTCATGGGCCACAAACTCGTCGAGCGAGCGGATGAAGTCGTCCACGGGGTCATGCACCGAGCAGTTGGACCGCAACACGATCCAGTACGAGAAGAACTCTTGCCGGTTGCGCTCGGCCCACCAGAGCTGGAACATCTTGATGTCCACGAGCGCGCCCTGCAGCGCCGACCAGAGCCCGCAGCGCTCGAGCTGCACGGGCAGCTCGTCGATGCGGCGTTGCGAGGCCTCGAGCCCGCCAAAGTACGTCGCGAGCTCCTTGTAGTAGCACGCACGCATGTGGTCGTCCTTCAAAAAGCCGTACCGCACGAGCAGCCGCAGCTGGTTGTGGCTCAGGTCGAGCAGCACGACTTCGTCGCCACAGTCGCGACGGCGGATCTGCATCACGTGGGGTGCTAACAAACCCAGCAGCCGCTGGCAGATCGCGCGGGGCACGGCGTCGCCCAGCAGGCGCTGGAGGTCGGTCTCCGATAGCCCATACCGCGACACGGCCAGCAGCGACAGCGTGTGGCGCACGAGTAGCACGCGCTGCTCCATCGCGACGTGGAGGTTCTCGAGCTCCACGGGGTCCGGCACGCCCGCGGCCCGCTGGGATGCCGACGACGACCGCACGGACGCCGTGCGGATTAGTGGATGAGGCGGCCCATGCGACGTCTGATTATCTCCTGTCGCGATGACGTCTCGCTTGGTCGATCGCCGAACCATCTTGTGTTGGGCACTGGGGGCGTCCGTCTCCGGATCCGGTGGAGTAGCCAGCTTGTGGAGTTGCTCAGTGAGATCTTCCAGCAGGATTTCGTTCCACCGCCGAATGAGCAGCTCGTACACGCCGTGGATGTCACACGCGTGGGTCGCTCGCTCGAGCCACGCAGCTCGACCTGTGGCGTCCTTGTCAAAGAGCTCTTGGCCCTGGAGGATGAGCCGCAGGTACAGAGGGTTCGCACTGCCCGGGGCCGCGACGAGCGCGTCCTGTTCAGCGGGCAACAGCGGCGGCATTGATGGCGTGCGGCTGTAGAGCTGCAACATGGCGCGGCACGAGAGTTCGTCCAGCGGCTCGACGACAATGAAGCTCACGCGGCGGCGGCGCAGCTCGCGGATCGTGTGCGAGTCGTGGTCGCTCGGCGTCAGCGACGTGTCGTAGATGAGGTCGCCGTCGTCATCGTACACCACGGGCTTGCGCGTCACGGCGCGTGCAGTCTGCAGCGCTGAGTTCTTGCTTCGTGCGTTTGAGTCGCTCCTCGACGAGTGGCCCGCCGACACGATGATGCGCACGCCCGGTGGGAACGTGTTGGGCAGCCACGAGAGCGAGTCGCCGCCGTCCTCGGTGCGGATGCAGTCAATGCCGTCGAGAATGAGCACGATACTACACAAAATGGAAGACACAGGCCACTAAGAACCGGTCGTTTCACAGGTAGGAAGGGGACAGTAAACGTACGTTCGGCGCTTGGACGCCGCGCTGCCACCGCCTCCCGCGCGCTGGGTCGTGCGGCCCACAGCGGCCTCGAGGCAGCGCGCGAACGAGAACTTGAGCTTTTCTTCCTCGTGCTCGCGCGGTAGCTCAAAGTCGCGCAGTGCAAAGGTGATCTTGAGCTGGTTCATGAGCCGAAACAGGAACAACGAGAGCTTGACGCTGTCGAACGAGCACCCGCAATAGTGCTCGTAGATGAACTCGTGGGTGCCGTCCTCGGACGCGCGCCGCAGCGCCGCCCAGTGCGCCAGCAGCGACGACTTGCCCGTGCCCGGCGGACCCACCACGACGAGAAGAGAGGACGGAGAACTGGTCGTCGCGGTCCCGTTGGTCTCACCACTCGTGTCGGCGTTGTTGCAGTAGTCGTTGAGCAAGTGGATGTACTGGCTCGACGCGGCGTACGCGAACGCGCGCGTGCGGCTCACGGCAAACGCCAAGTGCGTCGCGTTCTCGCGCGACACGACCGTGCTCTCGACGCGCTCCGTGCGCTCGGTCAGCAGCAGCTCATCACTCGACGCCGAGCCGCCCGATGAGGAGCTCCCTCCACTGCCGTTGCCACCACCACCTCCTCCTCCTCCCGCGCCACTGCTCGTCGTGCCGCCACGGGCGCCTCGCTTGGCCGGAGACGGTGCCTTCCCCATGGATTCCCGTGTCTGTGGATGTAGACACCACGTGCAGGGGAGAAACTTACGCACCTGAACGTCTCACTTGTGCCGTCCCGTAAAAATACCCACACCCAAATGCGCGCAGCGGGTTGAAACGGACGCGTATCTTTCATGTGAATGTTAGTGCATACGACTTTCTCTCTCTCGCCATCTCTCTCTGTCCGTCGCTCGGAATCCTCACGCGGTCGCGTCGTCGGGCTTCTTGAGGCGCTGCAGCGCCGCGAGCCGCATTTTTTCCCGCCGGTCAACGAGCGTCGACGACGATGCCAACGACGACGCCGCGGCCTTGGTCTCCCCACCGAGCGTCACGCCAGAGCCTGTCGTGAGATAGCACCATGGGTCAGTCTTTGGAAGGGGCGGTACGACAGTACGCATGAGAATGCTGAACGCACCGGCAAAGGCGGCGTAGTTGGGCCCGCGACTGGCGGGCGTGGAGGTCGACCCGGTCGCCGACGTGTCGCCCACGGGCGCTTGCCCCGACAGGTCTTCCGGAAGCAGGCAGCTGAAGAACGAGCCCAAATACGCGGCGCGGTTGATGTGCGGCGGGATCGGCTGGTTCAGCAGCAGTTGGCACAGCGCGTCCGAGTACGCGTTGCAGTTTCTACGGAATCCAATGCGAAGGGTTGGTCGTCGCCGGACAAACAAGCGGGGAAAACAACACGTACTTGGTGAGCAAGTTGTAGCTGGCGCCGTCAAAGGCCGGGCGCAGCGACAGCGCGAGCGAGCGCGCCTCGCTGGCCGATCCGGGGAACACGCCCAGTTCGATGGACTCGCGGAAGCGCGCGCCTGCATCGATCGGATAGTGATTTAGACGCTGCGCATGACAGCGGGTCTATCCGTTAGTCCTTTGTACCTGGCGCCTGGCGCGGGGCGGACGAGAAGACGCCGGCGCCGCTCGCGAACGAGAACTCGTCGCCCGCGATCTCCACGCCCGTGTGGAAGAAGCCGAGGCCAATGTCTGTTGCAGGGAGCGGTTTAGACGTGCGCGACGGAGAGGCGAGGAAAGGGGAAGCGTCTAACACGTGACGTACAGGTCATGTAGTTGTTGGCCTCCGTGAGGTCGTACACGTTGAGCCGCACAGGCGTCTGCGCCGTGCGTGGCGCCATCTTCACGGATCGACCGTCAGTTCCTTCTTTCACGCAAGGAATGACGCGTCAATATGTTGCCCATGCGCAACGGATCATATTTAATGTTGCGTGTATGGTGCACGTCTGAGTGAACCCATTTCCCCATGAAGCGAACGCTCCAATCCAAAATCCAAAACGAGCAGCTCCTGAAAAGGCTACTAGTATTAGGCCCGCTTGAGCGCGATGACGCGCGCCTTTTTGGCGGCTTCCTTGCGTGCCTTCCACGTACTCAGCGGCGCAGTGGTGGTGCCCATACCGTCGGAGCGGAGCGCCACGCTCTCGAGCGCCTGCTCCTGGTCGGCGTTGCGCGCGTCGAAGCGCTCGATGTCGGCGAGCGGCACCCACTCGAAGAGCGGTACGACGCAGAGCGGCGCGAGCGTCGCAAGCGAGGCCGCGGCCATCTGCTTGGCGAAGCGCACGGCACTCTGCGGCGTCGGGAAGCATTGATACACGTGGACCGAAACGTTTTCCGCGAGTCGCGCGGGCGCCTCAATGCTCACGCCCACGCACGCGAAGCGCTGGCCCGTCGGTTGCGGCAAGTCCAGCGCACGATACTGGTACGGTCTGCTGCTGTGACCGTAATCTTTGTTGCTCCCGTTGGAGTAGTAGTTCTCCATGGCCATGGTCATCTCGTCTTCCTTGTAGACCACGAAGCGGCTCGTGTCGCGCTCGGGCGACGGCGGCTGCGTCTCCAGCGAGCACACGTGGCGAAACAGGTCAAGGGTGTCGTGCAGCTCGGCAAACTTGCCAAACACACGGAACGCCACGACCACCGGCACCACCACTTCCGACGCTTCCGTGGCATCTGCTTTAGCGACGCTACACGACGAGGCACTCACTGTACGCGCTGGTTTGGGTGACGTGACCGCCACGGCGGCGACAGCTCCAGCGGGCTTTGGACGCTCCCGTAAGAACCCGAGCAGTGCGAACGGCTGGCACAAGCCGTGGATCGGCGTCCAAATCGCTGACACGCTGCTCGCCAGCGCAGCTGCCGTTGGCAGCTTGAGCGCCGCATCCGAGCGCAGTCGTACGCTGCGCCGTCGCTCGGACGACGCCGTCGCCACGGGACTCGTGCTGTCGGCGCTGGACGCCGGCGGGTGCGCTGTGCCATTGCCTGCTCCGTACAAAGGCTTCTCAGCAAAGTGCTCCGGCATCGCCGAGAAGTCGGGCGGCTGCTGCGCGACCGACCCGAGCACAGCAAAGGTCTTGCTCTTCATCAGCGACTGCCGCCGCCCACGCACGGGCTGGCGCACCGGCGCCACCCCCACCACCACGGGGACCTCGGCGCGCGCCGTCTCTTCATCGTCGTTCTGGCGCGGGCCTGATGCCGTGGACACACCGATTTCTGGGACTGGCGTTGGTTGTGGCGCCAGCATTTTTCGCAGTGGTCTATGTGCTGAGTCTGTACTTGTAGCAGGAGCCACGTGGGCGGCTTCGACGCCGTTCTGCACCGTATTCCGTCGCCGCTCGGCAGCGACATCGACACCGTTTGCCAGACTCGTTGGATCCACATTCACCGTCGATACTGGGGTTTCATGTGGGTCTTTGGTCTTCTTCTCGCCGCGCTTCCCGATGCTCGTGAGTGGGGTTTTCCTTACCATCACGCGACCGGACGAGCGTGGTTCTAGCACAAGTGATCCGGGCTCGACGAGCGGCTTGAGCACGCGCTCGA
This sequence comes from Pythium biforme, assembly GCA_023337735.1. Classification (NCBI taxonomy): domain Eukaryota; phylum Oomycota; class Peronosporomycetes; order Pythiales; family Pythiaceae; genus Pythium; species Pythium biforme. The sequence continues at coordinate 12,249 of JAADXJ010000356.1, forward strand.
CAGTCGCGAGCGTGGGTGTCGACACCGACTTGCCCAGCAAACGCGCGGGGCCTCGTCCAGCGCCAATATTGCTGCTCGAGGCCTGGTCTTTCTTGGCCAGCACGTCCGCGAGGAACTCCTTGCGGTACCGCTCCCACGTGACGCTCTTAATAGCGCGGCTCTCGATGCTCTCGCGCGTGTACCCGACCGACGAGCGCTGGAGACTCTCGCGCGCGCTCGCCGACATGAGGTGAAAGATGTCGAACCGTGACAGCACGAGAAGCCGCACGGGCGACTCGGCGATGATCGAGTAGTCGCGCGTGAAGATGTCGTTAAAGCGGCCCGCCGACGCCCTGGGGATGGCCACACAAGTCAGCCCGGTCAGCTTCCCTCATCGTCCAACTGCATTGCATGCACCACCAAACGTACTCTGCACAGCCCAGGACCGAGTTGGGCCCAAAGCGCCCGAGCTCGAACTGCTGTGGCTGGCCCGTGATCGGGTGCTTGCCCTCGTGGATCATCACGCACTCGCCCCGCGTGATCACAAACATCTCGGTCGCGCGCGAGCCTTGCCTGCAGATCTCGCCCTGGAACGGAAAGTACTTTTCGGCCATGACGGCGCACATGGCCTGGATCGTGTAGGCATCCCACTCGGGGCCGATGAAGTACGGGTTCTTGCTGAGCATCTTGGCGTACTGCGCGTGGTACTCGTTCTGGTACTTCTTGATGAGCGGTTCGTACTGGTCGCGGCCCAGCACGAGGAGCTCACAAAAGTCGGCGCACGTGACCGTCGCGCGGCGCAGACCGCCGGTCTCACTGAGTGCGAGCTCACCAAAGTACTCGCCCTCGCCCAGGCGCGAGACCACGTTGTTCGCATTGCCATCAAACCGGTTCTTTGTGCGCACCGAGACTTCGGCGCTGCCGGAGAAGATGATGTAAAAGTGGCGCCCCTCTTGGCCCTCTTCAAAGAGCACCGTGTTGGTCACGGCGCTGATGAGCTTCATGGCCTTGCACAGTTGCTTGCGCACTTCGAACGAAAACCGCGCAAAGAACTTGACGCTCTTGAGGTACTCGACCGCGAACTTGAGGTCCTTTTCGGACCGCTGCGCGGACGTGCGCGTGAAGATGTTGCGGATAATGTCCTTGTTCGAGCGGAACCGCTTGGTGACTTCGAGCGTCGTGCCTGAGAGGTCGGCGTCGTGGGACTCCTTGAGCAGGTCCGTGAAGACGTGGCGGTTGATGAAGACGAGCTCGGCGCTGTCGCTGGACACGAACGCCGACGCTATCCGTCAGGAAGGTTAGGCGCAAGCAGAGCAGGCAACGCAATGCACTGTGTGGCACCGCACAACGTACCGGCTCGTCGGTCCGACTCGTACAGCAGCGCGCGCTCACCAAAGCTGTCGCCCGCGTCGAGATACGCGATGTGCTGGGTCACGGGGTTCTTTGTGTGCTGGTCGATGCTGCCGCGGCGGTCGCGCTGGCGGATCTCCACTATTGGAGCCATGGATACGATTGTCAACGGTGCGCTCTTGGTGTTCCTTTGCCATGAATGCACTCACCTCGGCCTCGGAACACCATGTAAAAGCTCTCGCCCGGGTCGTCCTGATAGGAGATGCCGAGTGAGCGTCATGCGTTCGCGTGTCCTAGTGGGCTGCATGTCGTCGTACCTCTTCGAAAACGATCGCTCCTTTCTCATCGTAGATCACGATGTCGATGGACTGGTAGAGCTTGTCAATCTGGAAGGAAACGCGTGTTGAGGGCCAACGCCCTCGTTTCGAAGGGGAGATCCCGATCGTGGCCACACACCTTATCTATGGACGAATAACAGCGACACGCGTGAGCTTCGAAGCCACCATGGTAGAGAAGCGAGTCCGTACGCACAAGCGTCCAGGTTGGAGAAGAACTCGAGCAGCTTGGACGTCCCGAGCAGCGACTTGAGCTATCCAGTGCATATCACCACACCCATTTGCGCGTGAGCCAAGCCGCCAGAGAGCGAGAAAACTCGGTCGTGGACGAGAACGCGCACCACGTGGATGTCGTCCAGCGAGCGTCGGCCGGGCGCCTTTTGGAGGATCGCGCGGCACACCGCGACCTCGGGGCGGTTCTCTTGGACTGCGCGCAGGAACGCGCCGCTCTGTGTCATGGTCTCGAGCTCGGACGCCAACGAGAGCTTGCGCTGCGGCTGGACCGGCTCATCGCTCGGGGTCTGAGGAGTCAGCAACGGCGCCGTGGCCGCACGGCCCTCGGCATCTCCATTTGGGCTCTCAGTCATCGCCGCGGGGATCTGGATACAGGCGCCGCCAAGAGCGTCGGGGTCGCGGCGCTCGCGTCCAGGCGTGCGCAGCGACGACGGCGGCCGGAGAAAATAGATACTTGCGTCGTATGCTTCCAAACCCAATGGCGTATCGCATTTGGTAGAACGTGTACCCACTTATTCCCAACATGGAGCCACGCCCGAGACAGGCGGCGCGGACCCACATTCTTCCTTTTCCTCTCACTCGCGAATTTCGAATTCACGCGCCGCCGACAGCAAACCCACACCTTCGACGCGACCGCGATCGTACCCTCCGCTCTCAACCACGGCATCCACCAACCAAGTATGCAGCTCGGCTACTTGACCGCGCCGTCTCGCCACACCACGCGCACCGCTGCCGCTGGTTCCTCTGCCGTCTCGAAGAAAACGGCCGTCGAGAACAAGACCAGCGGCGCCACGCGCCCCCCGATGCACCCGCAGCGCAAGCCCGCGCGGGCGGTCGCTCGTGCCAATGAAGCTGTGGGCGCGGCAGCTACGCCGGCCGAGACGGAGACGAACACTGTCGTCGATGCCGAGAAGAAAGTGCAAGATATCATGTTGGCGTTTTTACGCCGACCGGACGTAGGTCGCCTCTACTTGCGCGAGCGGACGCTGTTCGCGAACATCTCGGCCGTCGTGCGCCAGCTTGTCGCCGAACGCGATGAAGCGCGTCTTGAGCTGCACGACCTGCGCGAGCAAGCCAAGCGTGCCTACCTTTCGTCGGTAGACCTCACCCACGCGGAAGGAGCCAATAACGACGGCGACATCGAGGAGATGCATGGCGTCGAAGAGCTTGAAGACAAGCCGGAGCCGACGATGTGGCAGTTAATCGCGGCCGGCTACGCCAACGACCCGGAACTCGCGGACGCGTGGAGCGACCTCCTCGACGACCCTGCTTTCGCGGATCTGCATGAGCCGGCAATTTGCGCGCTCGCCACGCAGATGCGCGCCCAGCTTCGTCTGGATCATGATTGAGCAAAGGCTCAACACCCTATTGCGGTTGCCCCAAACAGATTGCTGGATTCACCAAGACTTCCCTTTATCGTAGCCTGTCGTATCAGACCATACAACCAATCCCTGGGTTTGCCCACTCTTGATCAGCTCTCCTCCATCGCAACGTCTTCAGCAGCGTGCATCAGAGGATTGTAGCGAATTGTGATTCCATAGGCATGGCTCCTTGCACCTTCGTTGCATCAGCGGTGGAGATATTCACATTACGAGAATCTTGTATCAGACTAGTCCGTAGCAATGCCGACTTCCACCGCTGTATCTCTATCTGCAAGCACAACAGCGTGCGTGAGTATTGAACGTCCTACAGCAGAATGCGACTTGACACGAACTCACGTCGCTCAGCCTGCCGCTGCGTTCGATGGACCACTTCACGATGTGGTCTCAGGAGCCTCCTCTTGAGCTGGCTGCCCTTTTGATTCGACTGGCGTCTCTCGCGTGCTCATCTCGCTGAGCATCAACTGGTATTTGGCCACCACGCGCTGCAGCATTCGATTTGTCGCCATCGTGGGAAGCACGTGCAGGCGGAGCAGCTCCCGTTTGGAGTGACCCTAATTCACACAAGAGTTGGATCTTCAGGAGCGAAAGGCATGTCGTGAACACAGATAATACATACCAGGACGTTGCTTTCCCAGCCACTTGGATCCGCTTGCACTCCTGTCACGTGATGGAAAGGACCGAGCAATTCGGAACACATTTCTTCCAACCGCGAGACATCCTCGTCGGCCGTGAGGAAGCGCACATACGCCTTGAGCCTACAAGGTGCACATACGCGTTAGTTCAAGAAACTATGAGGCCAGTCTGAAGATGACCACCATCACGCACCAGTACTGATATTCCGCGGCGCTTTGAACAACGACAGTGGCTGCGAGCTGGTGTTCCAAGTGTGCTCGCGTGACGCTTCGCTGGGTGATCGGATCCGGCAGATCCTTGAGCATGGCCGAGGCGACGCCGCGCTGGGTGCGACTGAAACCGGACGCGTTCTGAAGTCTTCGAAGCGGTCCCATCTGAAACGTAGTCGTCAGTTTCAATGGCCCGATCCCCTGGCATGGATGGGAAATGTACACGCACCGGCATCTCTCGCGCAACAACGGCGTCAGTGGAGAGTGTCGTGTGGAAGTCAGAGTAGACAAAGCTGTCATCGGCGACCCGCATCCTATGATTGCGTTGGAAAGTGTGTCAGGCAGACAAACAAAATACCAGGAGCAGGGTAGTCTAGCGTACCAGGACTGCATGCCAGAGTCAAAGGTGTACGAATGGAGACTGGCTGAGCCCTTGGTTTCCGAGTTCGCGACTGCGAAAGTAAGCATGGGATAACCGGTGGCGGAAACCGTGCTTCGCAGAAGAGTGACTCGTTGCGTGGTTGCGTACGCGGACTACAGGTGAGTTGGAGTATTAGTGGACAACAATTTGGTTTCGAGAAAGAATGGAAAGTGGTTCCCAACGCACCGCGACGAGCCCTTCCACGGAGTCGTTCAACAGGAGCTTGCGAGAAATGACGTCCCAGATCTTCACGACGCCACTTGTCATGATCAGCATGAGGTAAGGAGACTTCCGATGGCCACATTCCGAAACAGCAATCGCCCCACCAAGAGCTGAGGCGATATTTTGACTTAGCCAAGAAGAGAGATGAGCCAACCAAACATCGAGGGAGACAAACGTACCCATGCATGGGAACAGACGTCGCCCACTGGACGTCAAGACGAAGAGATCACCGGTCGAGGTGACTACCGCACACAGCGTCGCATTTCCGACAACACTGACAACGTGGCCGGGGAATCGATCCACCCACTTGGCGTTGTTATCTTGGTTGCAGCGGACAGTCGAGTACACCGGACCAGCATCTAGAAACATCGCACATTCAAGTAACGAGGTAAGCACCGTGGCATCGAAGCGGCCCATCAGCTTCACGCATCTTACCAGCCGCGTCGGGAGCCCCATTTCCCTGTCCATTGTGCACATTCACTTCCACAACTAGACGAGTCGGCGAGGGCTGGGTGGATCCGACGGGCGACATGTCCGCGTCAGAGGCGTCGATCTCCACTGAAAAGAAGTTTCGAAGAGGAAAGGCTGGAAGCATCGGTTCCAGCGTCGATCCATTCGATACACCATCCCCGCTGCGCAAAATACCAGAAAGCGTTAGGTCAACCTCCCAAACGTCCAAGACGAGCAAGTAGAACGTACCTGTGCGCAAGCACCTTTGGCGGACGAGGAGTTACTTCTTTGGCCTTGGCCATCACAGCCGCACCAGCGGCAGTCGTTGTTCCACCACCACCAGCGCGATCTCCTTCTCGTTTCCGCTTCAGTGAGAGCTCACGCTGCTTCTTCGCATCGGCCTTGGACTGAATAGTACTGGCCGCTGCCCCATCAATGATTGCCTCCCTCGACGCCTTCGACGTGGGGCCGTCTTCGTTTGTTTCAGTGGCGGTGTGTGTTGGTTTCGCAGTCATGCGCTCATCGAGGAGGCTCGTGTCTCCAAGACTGTCTGGCACCGTTGGACCAAGAATGTTTTGAATCTTGTTCGCCACCGACGCCGCGTTTGGCAACACTGACGATAGTGCTGGTTCCGGAGCATGAGATCCGCCGGTATACTGCTGCGCGACGAGCGGAGCATGTGGGCCACCGCTATTCACAAGCACTGGAGCAATGCGCTTCTTATCTCCTTTCTTCGACACGGCCTGCAGAATATTCACGGTGCCCGACGTGGCTGCTGCGACTGGAGCAGCGGATGCAGCAGGTGTTTTCTTCTTTGGCACAAGCGTGTTTGTGGTCGACGACGTGCCGTTCTTGCGCGCCGACGACTTTTGTTCCAGTTGCAGCTGAAGGGGATTTTCCACGAACGTGGACGCCAACGTAATGCCCGCCCGAGAACCGTACTACACAACATGTGGGATCCGTTAATACCCTTGGTGGCGACTTCAAGCAAGATCCACAATCCTCACCTTTGTTTGAAGGATCTTGCTCTGGCGCAGATCCGACACGGGCTGGCCGATCTCGTCGCCCTCGAATTGGAAGCAGCAGATCGTTCCGTCGAGCGAGCTCACGATTAGTGTTGATTGGTTGCCGTCGATCCACCACGAGAGGTCCGTGACCGACGCGTCGAAGCTCTCCTGCATCACCGTGAGAGGGCGAGACATGTGCGCCATCCAGATGCTGACGGTCGCATCTTCGCTGCCGACGGCACAGCACGCGTACTCCTTCTCCGACGCTGGATCCTTGACTGCATAGCGAGCACAAAACAGCGTTAGGATATGACTGTGGTGGCCGCACAGTACGCTTGCCAAGACCTACCAAACAGCTTCGGATTGAATCGCGCGCACGTGACGACGGCCTGGTGGCCCACAAAGTCGACCTCGTTCGTCCACGTCGCGCGGTCCAACAGCGCCGCGACGTTCTTTTTCGACTTGAAGCCGTGCGTGCCGCAGAGCACCGACCCGTCCGGAGACCATGAGAGACGCCGGAAGTGAGACGTCGAGGCACAGTGCTCAAACGGCTCGGCGATCACGTGGGCTTGCTGCCAGTTGTCGACGCGCCACACGCGCACGGTCTTGTCCTCGCCGGCGCTCGTCAGATACTATGAGACACAATCCAGTCAGCCTTCATTGTGCAGCACTGTCCGACGACACATCCCACGATCGTACCTTGCCCACGGGGTCCCACGCGAGCCCTTTGACCCATCCGTTGTGGCCCGCCAGCGTCTGCAGCGGCTGGTTCATCACGGGCGAGATGCCCGCGGGGTCCACGTCCCAGATGCAAATCGAATTGTCGATCGAGCACGTCGCCAGCAGCCGATCGTCGGGTGACCACGCCACGTCCTGGACGTCTGTGATGAAATAGAATCACTTAGTCCGTGTCACATTCGATTCGGTAGAGGCGTCGATCGCTTAGACAGGAGCGCACCCATGGTGTGGCGCCGCAGCGTCGCGCAGCGCACCCAGTTCTCTCTGTTGGGCTTGGCGTTCGAGCCAAACGCCACGGGCGCCGGCGCGCCCGCCTGGAGCTCATACAGCAACACGAGCTGGTCGTCCGAGCCCGACGCGAGGTACCGGCCGTGGCCCGCCCAGCGCACGCAGTTGACCGCCTGCTCGTGGAACGCGAGCGTCGCGAGCAGCTCGAACGTCGCGACGCCGTTCGAGCCGTCCGCTTGCGCGAGCGACCAGATCTTGACCGTTCCATCTGCAAAGCGCAATTTCGGTTAGTTCCCGCTTCGATCTCCATACAAGCGCCTCTAACGTAGCGAGAGGAGACCCACCGCCGCCGGCTGTCGCGAAGAGCGCCTTGCTCGGGTGCGCGTCCACGCCGTAGATCGCGGCGGCTACGTCACACCGACATACAGATAGACATATAGGTTAGACGCGCGGTTTAGTCCTTCGAGAAAGTTCCATAAAGCTGCCTCGAACCGGTGCCCGCGGCGGTCTCGTGCCGCACGTCCTCCGGTTTCTCCACCAGCATATTCAATCAGACCAACTGCCCGAAGGATGTTGTCTCCTGTGAGCGCGCGCAACATTAGATGATAGAGGTGTCTGTATCATCTAAAGAGAGTAAATGTGGTATCACAGGTAAAGGGTACACTCGGTTCGGTTACGCTCCTCCTCGTCGCTGCATGTTGAAGCGGACTGGCCTAATCCAAGAATGCGCTCGTGGTCGGCGGCGTATGCGCTGCTCTGTGGGCTGCTGGCCGGTGCACGCGGCGCCACATTCGGTGGCGTGAGCCGCAGCGATCGCGGCGCGCTCAAGCTGCTGTACTGGGCCTCGAACGGCCGCGCGTGGCGCTTCGGCTGGGACATCCAGAACGAGCTCAGCGACCCGTGCCGCGACCACTGGTACGGCATCACGTGCGACGACGACGCCCACATCCGCACGATCCGCCTGCCGAGCAACAACCTCGCGGGGTACCTACCCGTCGAGTTCCCGCGGGCCTCGCTGCGCTTCCTACAGGAACTGTAGGGCGATTTATCTCCTTTTGTTTCTTTCTCGAGCTTGGCGGACTGAGCCCAATATGTGAATATGTAGAGATCTGAGCTCTAATTTCCTCACAGGGCCCGTGCCGGCGACGCTCGCGAAGCTGCCGCAGCTACGCGTGCTGCGGATCGACCGCAACTGGTTCGACGGCTCGCTGCCGGCGACGCTCGGCTCGCTCGGGTTGCTTGAGGTCCTGTACGTATAGTACTACAGTAGTACGTGCGACGACGATGGTCATGTGGACGCCTGATTGTGCACCTTTCGTTTCAGGGAAGTGCAGGGCAACCTCTTGGATGTTGGCACGAACGGCCGCATCGTGCCTGACGAAATCGCGGCGCTCGCGCAGTCTGGCCAATGCCATATCATCGCATGAACAGTAGGAGTCACAACGACGGAAATCAATTCTATTTGCTGATAGCGCCTTCCCGGTATCTATCTGGTTTCGTTAGGCCGTCATCGCCAGCACGGCCGAGACCGCCACGAAGCCCACGCTTGACGCCAGCGTGTAAGCGGACGGCATCGCCGCTGACTTGGGCGCCGTGGTCGCGTCGCTCGTGACCGAGGACGGACAGGTCGCGTCGTCCTTGAAGCCGCAGTTGGAGCCCGTGTAGCACGCCGCGCACTTGCACTGCTTGACCTTGTCGATTTCAACACACTCGCCGCCGTTGAGGCAGTCGCCCGCCGACTTGCAGGCGCCGCCCGTGGGCGCCTCGGTCGTCGCGTTGACCGCGGCCTTGCCGCAAATGTCTTCTTGGGTCGTGCCCCCGGCGGTCTTGAGCGGCACATCGCAGTCGTCGCCGCTTGTGCAGTCCTGTCCTTGGCGCGACTTGGTCACCCACGTGTCACTGTCGGCGACCTTGAGCGCCGCGGCCTCGCAGTCCGCGACGATCCAGCCGCTCGTGGTCGCGCGCGTATTCGTGGCGCTGATCTTGGCCGCGATCTCGGGCGCCCACTTGCACTTGGCATCCTCCTTCCACGTGGCCGGCTCGGCGTACGGCTTGTGAGCCGCAAACTGCTCCTTGAGGTTTGTGAAGTCCTCGGTGGGCACGTTGCTCGGCTGCTTCAGAGGGTCCATCGAGCCGCCGGTGAACATGGGGAATAGCGAGCCGGGCGCGAGCTTGGCCTCGCCGAACGAGTACGCAAGCCCGCCCGAGAAGATCGCAGAGAAACCCTGGGTTTTGGTCGGCTCGTCGTACAGATACGGCACCATCTTCCAGTCACGCGGTGTGTTGAGCTTGCAGCCGTACTCGCCAAAGCCGACGACGATCGGCAGACCCTGTGCCATGGCCTCGAACTGCTGCCACACGGCGAACTCGCGACCCGGGCACCAGCGGTACTCGTTGATGAGGTAGATGTCGATGCTGCGCGTCATGACACCGTCCTGCATCTTGTCGCCGCACAGCAGGCCCTGGATCTTGAGCGTGTGGTACTCCTCGGCGCTCGGGATCTTGGTCCCGTAGGCACTGTCGGCGGCCGCGTACGCGATGGGCAGCGTGCGGATCTTCTTGGCGTTCACGCGCATCCAGGTCTTGAGATCGGCCGTGTACTGCTTGACGCACGCGCCGGCCGTGAGGTCCTTCTGCATGACTTCGTTTCCGATGAGGACCGCGAGCGTGTTGTCGAACTGCGCAAAGTTCTTGGCGACTTTCTTGCCAAACTCGAGCAGCACGGGGGAGTAGCACGTCTCGCCCTCGGCCGGGCCCGTGCCTTTCTTGAGCGTCGCGTAGCGGTACTTGCCCCAGTAGTCGCTGTTGTCGGGCGTGCCGCCGACGATCACGTACACGCCGCGCGCGGCCATGTCGGCCATGAACTTGGCGTACGACAGGTCCGGGTTGATGTCGTACAGACGTAGCGTGTTCATGTCTATGTCCGCGAGGTGCTCGGCGATCACGCCCTTGGAGTGCGTGGTGTAGTGCTCGTCGTCCACGGCGTACTCGTACGTCATCTGCTCCCCAATCAGCTCCATTGTCAGTGTCCTTATCGCACCACACGCCTCGCTATCGCCCCATACGTACGCCCTTGATGAAGAAGCGCGCGCCGGTCTTGGCGTTGTAGAGCTTGTTGCCGCGCACGAGCACGACGCCGTCCACGGACGCGCCCACAGAACCACCGGCAGCAGCAGGCGTGGTCGCGTTGGCGTTGGCCTTAACCGTGCCGGCGGCGCTGGCCGCTGCGTCCGTCGCGTTGGCCGCCGCGTCCGACAGCGGCGACGTGAGTAGCAGCAGCAGCAGCGCGCTGCCGGTCGCGAGCGCAGAGGAGAAGAACCGCATGGAGGGAGAAGGCGGTGAGTCGGAGAGTGAGGGCGGACGACGGCCCATGCGGGTGCGGGGGATGTGCCCGGACGGGTCGTCAGTAGGTTGCCTGCTGGCTTTCACCGGGTTTCAGTAGTGACATTACCTCGATATAGTCACACATTCAGAACGATCTCCACAAGAGTGACCTATTGATGTCACTCGGTTGGCTTCATCCATCTTGCGTTCCGGAAAACCAATGCACTCAAAAATGACACGCATGCGACGCGCGTGCGCGCCTGACGACGCCCAAGGCCGTGCAATGAGCATCCCGCATCGCACGGCGTTCATCCAGGTCCCTCCCTACCGAGCCGCGCCCGCGCGAGGCTGTGGCTCATCCTCCAATTCGCGACCTCGGCGACCGAGTAGCTCCAGGTCCCGCCTCTCAACACACCACGGGATGGCCATCCAGGCCGAGGTCTCGCTGCTCAAGTCGATCCCTGCGTACGCTTCACTGCCGGCGCAGCAGCAACTTTCATGTGCAATCGGAATCGGCACTGATCGCCTGCACGGCTGCGCCATTGGCGCGCTCCCATCGCGGCGCCACCAATCGGCGAGCCAGTGCAGCATCCCAAAACACCTTCGTGGCTCCGAGCCACAGTGTTTTGGGATGCATGGTATCTCCTTCGACGCGGACTCGCGAAGCGCTATTGGAGGGAACGGCTTCATTCGATTGGACTCCAAAACACGCCATCGTATTCGTGGACAGCTGTGTCTAGACGTCCACGGCGTCGACGCCGACGCGCTGCCGCCACTCCGTTTCGGCAGCGACACTCTGCGTCACAACGGCGCACGCGTGCGGCTCGCGTGCGATCTGATGTCCACGCTCGACGCGTGCCACGGCCTTGCGCTTTGGAGAACCCGTCGTTTTGGCGCCGCGCGCTGCTAGACTTGCTGCTATCAAGCGATGCTTCGCCCTCGGGTGGACTACGAGCTACCGCTGTTGGACGACGCACGGCACGGCTTTGCGCTGCCCAATCGGTGGAACCATCTCGAACGACCCGAAGCGAGCGCGTTCTGGCGGGACGTATCACGTGTGGCGTCCACTCACAGGCGGCGTCGACGATCGACGCGCAGCGCGACCATGACACCCTCGCACGGAAGCTTGGGTCGTTTGTTGTGCGGCACGTGAAGCCGTTGGAGCGCCATTTCCGCTATTTTCTCAGCAAGTTGACGGGTGCGGACCATGCCTCCCACCGCACACTCGCGCTGGACACGATTGCCGGTTGTGTGCACGATCTCCGCCGACTGCGTGAGGCCAGGCTTGCGATGGGCATCGCTGACCACCACTTCGGCTGGCCGACGAGCCTTCACTCCAGCGACATCGAGTTCGTCGATGCGATCGTGCGCGCCGGCCGGCCACTTCGTGACGTCGTGGGCGCGGTGTTTCGCAACCGATACGGCGGGCGCGGCAGCTCCATCCGTGTGAACTTGTACAAACTCGTTTGGTATTCGTGCGATCGTCGAGCGTGGCACAGCTGTACTGCGAGCCGGCCCGCAGAGCCGCACAACAGTTGGTGACTGAGGGCTTTGTCGGCATCGTGTACGCTGGCGCGGGCCTCGTATGGGCCCGAGAAGCCGCCGTGGTTTGGACGCAATCGAATGGACCGGCGTGGCACGTAGAAGCTGCGACACCTGTGGTTACGCTGCTTGCCACAACGGGCCTACAACTGGAGCTACTCAAGCCAACGCAACCGCACTATATCCGCACGCCGCTTCCATCACCGCTCCCGCTCTTTGTCGGCCCGCAGCTTCGCTCGCTCGCGATCGTCCACTATTCCCCGCTGGACGACAGCGATCTCGAGCTGATCTTTGCATCATGTCCCAATTTACACCACCAGGAGATGCGCGAGTGCATTATCCAGAGAGTCTGGCCACTGCTGGATGCGTACGTGGCCGAAACGCGACCGTGCTGTGTGTCGTCGCTGCGGTTGGCGTCGACCGGCAGCTCAATGGTGCCGAGAGAGATCGGGAGAAACGCATGGACGATGGGAAATGTCTTGATCACACGTACGAACGTATTTGGCCCACTCATGGACGCGCTTTGTGATGCGATGTACCCGCTCACGCAGCGACTGCGCGTACTCGACGTGGATGTGCGCGGCACGACGCAGGAAGATCAGGTCGTCCAGCAGTTCTTTTGCGCACCAATACGACGCGGCTCAAAGTGGTCTCGGTCCAGACGCAGGCGACGTCGGCCACCACGTGACGCGTGAGTTGAGTCGTCATCGCGACCGCGTGCTCGTGGACGCGCGTCGCATGCGACTGGCGCTGCTGAGCCTGCTGCGAGCGCGTGGACTCTTCTCCCTCGCACTAATGACATGGCTACATCTTCGTATTCTTAGTGACTGTCTCGAATCCCCGCTGGAGTGCCTCTCCGGCATGTCACTACCACTCCGGGTTGGCTGGCGCTCCATCAAGCGATCGCCGCGTCCTCCTCCAAGCACA
>JAADXJ010000357.1:0-25220 GCA_023337735.1 Pythium biforme
ACTGCAAAGCTCGCGAAAGTCGCCGACTTTATCGGCCACTCGACCAAGAAGAAGAACTACCCGTTCGTGCTCGTCCGTGACAACTATTTTGCGAATGTCCAGTCCATCAAAACGCAGAGCTTTGCCGAAGAACTCGCACGCGTCAACCAGCCCGTGGACCGCTCCGAGTGGACGACGTCAGCTCTGAAGGTGAACGGGCACTACACCCCATGGGAAAACAAAATGGTGTTCCCAGCGGCCATTTTACAGCCGCCGTTCTACAACGGTGGCGCGCACCCGGTGCAGAACTTTGGTGCGATCGGTGTCATCATGGGCCACGAGCTCACCCATGGGTACGATACGACCGGTCATCTGTACGATGGCGATGGCCACAAACGTGACTGGTGGACCGCGGCGTCGGCCGAGGAGTTTGAGGCACGCGTGACATGCATGGCGAACCAGTACGATCAGATGGTCGCGTACGGAGACAGCGGGAAGCCGATAGGAAATGTCGATGGCAACTTCACGATCGGCGAGAACATTGCCGACAACGGCGGCGCGAGCCTCGCGTTCGACGCATACCACAGTTGGGTCAAAAGCGGCGCCACGTTTAACGCCAACGGCGTCGAAGACAGTGAAGTGGACAAGCTGTTCTTCGTTTCGTTTGGTCAATTGTGGTGCAGTAAGATCAGCGACAGTGCGATGGAGGATATTCTGACGATTGATGTCCACTCGCCCCACTCGGCGCGTGTGAACGGCGTTGCCATGAACAGCGACCACTTCGCCAAGGCGTTTCAGTGCAAGGTGGGCAGCAAGATGAACCCGAAGCACAAGTGCAAGCTCTGGTGAGCTTTGATAATGACCACACGCTAGCGCCCACGCTTCGTGCACCTTTTCAAAGCATGTCTAGTGTCCATGCGAGAGTGTGTGGTGCTGATTCACGTGTGTGAGTGAGTGAGTCCGGCTGGTGCTCTCATAGGTTGTTTTCCTTTCGCTTGGCAACGAAACGCCACTGTGCTTGTTGATATGGAGGCGTCCAGTCCGGGACAAGCAGCCGTCTTGTGATCTCAACTCTTCTACGGTATTATCAGGACGCATAGTTGAAGCACATCATTGTATCTGGCAGAATATGGTCGGGCTGATTCCTTGGCTGGCTGTGGCATGGACAGGCTCGCAAAGGTCCTTGAATCTTCTCGTGAAGATTCGTGCTTCCATTCTGAGACGTGGCGTCACGGCAGACAGCATTGTCCCAACACGCCCGCGCCACGCACTGTGAACACTCCACCAGACGACTCAGACAACTGATGGCTTTGGTGGGATTCGCACCGCATCTTCCCGGTGGTCCATACGGGTGATGCTGCGCGTGGTACGAAGATTCAATTTGCGGGCAACCGCGATAATGGAATGCTTCTTGCGTCGGCCAAACCATGGTCACGGGCTCACAGGAGACACACTGCACCACGTGCCCCAGTCGGGTTGTTCAGTTTCGAATTCGCTGCGCGCTCCCGACACCACCACGAACGCCAAGCCCCTCACGCACAAATGTTCGGCGCCAGGCCTCTTCGCTTCCTCGCGGTACTTGCGGCGTGCTTCGCCATGGGCTCCTCGGCGCAGATGACTCCGAGCTGTGGCGACGCCGGCGTGCCCAATCAGGCGCCGCCCACTCAGGCCCCACCGGTGCGTGCTGGGTGTACGATCAAGACCGACGTCGCGAGCCCGCACCGCATCGAGCTGGACTGCCACAAGACCGACCGCATCCGCTTCCTCGGGCTCGGGGACTGGGGCGAGGAATTCATCGCGCCGTACGTGCTCGGCGTGCGTGACGGCGTGATCAAAGAGGCCAAGGCCAACCAGTACGACTTTCTCTTAGCCGTGGGCGACAACTTTTACAACAACGGCGTGGCGAACGTGACGGACGAGATCTGGCGCTCGTTCTGGGTCGAGCGCTGGCAGATTGGCACTAACCTCACACTCCCGTGGATCGCGTACATGGGCAACCACGACTGGTACGGCAACGCGCAGGCACAGATCGACTTTGCCACGAGCAAGCAGCCGGGGTCCGAGTACTGGATCATGCCGAGCAAGTACTATAGCATCGACGCGACCGTAGACTCGGGCGGGAAGTTCAAGACCGTGGTCGTCGACACGCAGACGCTCAAGTCAGACGAGGACTTTGCCTGGGCCGACAAGGAGTACAACGACCCGAGCGCCGAGTTCGTGTACGCCGCGGGCCACCATCACATTTACTCGAATGCCAAGGCCGGCGACAATAGCACGGCGACCATGTTGCGCTTGCGCAGCATGATCGAGGCCAACGACAACGTCAAGGCCTACCTGTGCGGCCACGAACACGACCTGCAGTTCCTGCACGCCAACAAGACCGACTTCTTTATGTTTGGCGGCGGTGGCCGCACGATCGACGAGGCTGAAGTGGGCAAGACCGCCGCGCAGGTCGTGTACTTTAAGAAGAAGTACGGATTCGCCTCGTTCGAGGTCGTGCCCAGCACGCGCACGGTCACAGTGACGTACCACGTGTTCAACAACCAGGGCGAGGAGATCGAGACGCCCGTGTTCACGCGCAAGTACTAAAGAGGGGCGTGAGCTCGCCTTCGCTATGTATCACGTGTCCCATCCGCCAGGCCCCTTCTGTTATCACATTGAAAGAGAACTCACGTTCAAAAAACAATACTGTTTCCAATTCATCACCTTAGTGCATTGTCGAATGTGTGTTCCGAAAGACGACCATTCAAATCCCACCCAGATTCTCTACACCTCGTGCTTTACAATCGGTTCGGGCTTCACCTTGGTCTCTGGCGGCGGTCGTTGCAACTGTGGCTTCACTGCCTGGGCAGAGTACTTGTGACCAGCTGCTCCTTTTGGGCCCGTGTCGGATATCTGAGGACGTTGCTTCGGGGCAGCCTTTGGGTTGGGCTTTGGCTTTGGTTTGGGGGTGATTTTCCTCTTCTTCGGCGGCGCTTTCGTGGCAGGCGAGTGTGTGCTCGGGCGGGCCCTCTTCTTGATCGCCGATGGTCGATTCGGAATGAAACCGCTTTGCCCTAATGGGATTCCATAAACCCGGAGCCGGGAGACGATTTTTGTGGACAGGTTAACCTGTCGGAGACCGACCGCCTCGGCTGGGACCCGCAAGAGATGCATGAGCGCGTCGATCACCGCAGCATCAGTTTTCACATGGTGCGCGTACATCGAGCGGCTGAGACTGACCGACGTGTAGCTTTGCCCTATCACCTTCTTCTCGTGAAGCAGCAGTCGTTGGGTTTGCTTTCGAAATTTGTCCACGGCTTGTAGGGCCGCGTCGCGCTTCCGGTCGCTCGCGGCGCGCGTTGCAACAGAGATTCCATCTCGTGTCGCGGCTATCAACAGCGACCGAAGCGTGGCACTGACAATCGTCAGATCCTGGATGCGCGTCGTGTCGAGGCGCTTGACGAGCGTGTCGTAGCGTCTCGGACTATGAGACTGTAAATGGGCGGCGTGGCAAGTCGAACAGACTGTTGAACGCAAATCCGGCGACGTCACGGCGATCGACGACCGTGGAAGCACGCGCAGACAGCAGTCGCAATAGCCGATCTCTTTCGAGCTGCTCGGTTTCGACCGCACAAGTGAGCCCGAGCACTTCTCACAACAGATCGGCTCGTCCAAGTCGACCTGACGAGCCGCGGCTTGGACTGGCGAAGCAAGAGCAAGGAGGGTTTCGATTGCCTCGGGAATGTCTCGGCCTTTGTAGAGGCTCATGAGCGCGGCTTTCATGTCGGATGGGATCGCTTCGAGTCGCACTGCGATCTTGCCGAGGCGTAACACGATCATCTTCGTCAAGTTTTGCACAATTGCTCCACTCGTGACGACTTGCTCACGATACAGATCGCCAATGTACTCCCTCGATTTGTGTTGTTGCAAAAGCGCGGCTTGCTGGAGAATCCTGTTCTTGGCCGCACGGTGTTTCCACTGTCGGAGCAAATCGCTCACGTCCACTTGACGAGCCACCGTTTCTTTGGCGTTCTCAGTGTTCTCGCTCACTGTTGTCAGGTTCGCGACTTGTGTGCTCAGTTTGCCGTCGGCTTCGTGGATCTGCTCGAGTCGCTGGATCCATTTCGTGTCGATAGTTCGTCCAGACGATTCGTCATCGTCCACGTCGACGACGTACTTCTCATGGCAGCTCTTACACAAAGTCACATTCGCACCGGATGGCCGCTCATCGATCATTCCGCGGGGCACCACACGACGGCAGCAGTCGCAGAACGCCGGTTCCAGACTGTGACGGAGGGGGTCTGGCAGATGCAACGCAGCTGAACAGTCCTCACAACGTGGGACTTCATCTATCGGGTGTTTGCTTTTTCTTGATACGTCGATAGCAGGCGGCAGCTTGGCTGCCACCATGCACTCGATCACCGGGAGAGGAATGGGCACATCCCGATTCGTGAGCAGTTCATCGAAGATGACAATCCGCTGGAGCGTTATTCCCACGCGCTCGCTCTCGTTCAGTATCCACGCATCGTACAGTGCGCGACTCGCCTCCAACTCGACGTTCTTTTGTGAGAGCAGTCCGCATTGGTTGTTCGCGATGTGTCCTCGGACGCTCTTGTTCTCTTTGCTGAGCTGAGCGAGGTGCAGAAGCCGTGTGTCCGTCTCCACGACACTCTCACTGCCGCTGTCACTAGGACACTCACCCAGAAAGGACCTGAAATCCATAGCCGCCTCCTGTACAAGTGCAAACGCCTCGGACGCCATGCGGGAGAGCGTGAGCTGGGACGGCAATTCGGTCAAGAGTGTGTCGTAGAGAACGTGGTGGCGGTCGTCGGCTGCCAAACACGCTCGACAGCGCCGGAAGAATTGCTCGGCCGGCTCGCATTTGGATAACACGGAGGACGGCAACGCGCGGTGACAGCACATACAGAGCCACCAAGAGCTGTCCCCGTGGCCTTGAGTTGGGCTGCTTGGTGGTGGTGGCGTTAACATCTCGGTATGACAGCGCGGGCACCTTGACGAGGCGGCGTGGCGGTCGTGGTCGCGGTCGTGGTCGTCTGCAGGGGCTTGCGGTTGCACTGCGAGTGACGCGAACGGCGGCACAAACTCCCTGGAAGCGGGTGGGAGTGGCGCGACGCGGAGCGTGTCTACTACCTGCGTTGGTAACGCCGGAGGGAACTGGTGAGCTGTTGGAATGGTGGTGAGGAGCGCACTGGTCGATCGTATCTCGGCTGGATGATTGGCTTTAACGCTGGCGCTCTCCGTGGTCGAGCAACCGTTGGACAGCGCTGTATGCGGTGGTTCCAACGCACTGATGAGTGGTGTCTCGTCGTCGCTGGAAGCGTCGTAATGCCGCTCGCTTTCGGTCTCGCTGTCGTTGCCATGTAGTCCGTCACTCATGGTCTTTGCTTTGAGAAGACGTCTGGTGAAAGGTGTCTGCAGATCTACTGCAATAGTGTGTCCCAATGATATTGTTACGAACCTCACCACACAATGTTCATAACTTCTGATTGGAAGATGTTCATTGCATTTTTTGATTGGGGAGGTGCCGCGCGACATGGAGTATGTTGGGAGCACTACGGAGAGCGAGTTTTACGACGAGCTGAGCGAGGACGAGACGCCAGGCGCAGTCAAATCAGACCCACAAGCGTTCACTCGACTAGCGCAAGTGACTGCGCCGTCGAGTGACCCAGTACGAGCCACACAGCAGAGCTCCATCTGCTCTTCACCGTCTTCAGCTCACGTCGACGATTCATCACGCGCGCCGAATCCTCACGTCACACTGGAGCACCCAACAGCACTGCAATCCAGTGAACCGATTGCTTCCGCTTCCAGTGGTGCCGTTACGGTCCCATCGGAGGTCGTGGTGCGTGTGGTGTGCCCCGTGTCGGCTTCGTAATTGGTCCAAGTGCTGCTCGCATCGTTTCACTCGGCCCCCACGAGCGCCACTATCGAGACTTGTACACACTGTACGGCATTGCTGAAGGATACAACTTCTGTACGGGTCGTTCTTCAGCTGTGTGCAACGCTGTTCTGCATGTGCTGCCGCCGGCCGTTGCCCATCGCCGTGTTCTCCGAGCAAGAACGCGCGAAGGATAACTAGGCCGGTGCGCACTGTGTTGTACATAGAAACAACACTTGGCAAGGCGCTACCGGTGCGTCTCCGAGTGTCACAACGTGTCGAAGATTGCCCCCGTGAGCTCGAGACGCTCGCAGACGACCTATCGACGGCACAGTGTGCGCTGGAGGCAGACCCTCTACTGTCTGAACGCGTCACGACGTGGGCGACAGCGCGGAACGAGATTTTAATCAAGCAACAAGAACGCACAAGTCGCCCAAGTAGATTAGGAACGAGGTCGAGTCGGTGACGTTGCGAATGAGGCAGGCGCTGTCGGCGTCGGCATTCATGGAGGCCCGGGGAGTCGTGATCCCACTCAAGGTGGCAAGCGAACTGACGCAGTTTCAAGACCAGCTTGGTAGCCGATCTATAAGACTGTCGTTTTGACTGGAAGAGTGTGCCTCGTGTGCGGCGCCGTTGTCAGAGGCGCCCTCGGATTCGCCTAAACCCGCTTACTGCTACTGCTGCTCAAGCATGCTGCCGTCTTCATTCTTTGTCGATGATCCAGCTACTTGCCGTGCATGCGTGGGTGGTCTAGTGGGTTGTGAGGCAACCGCCGTGGAGATACCCAATACGCGGAAGCCGATTGGTTGGTGTAAAAAAAAACCTATCGGCGCGCATCGATTTTACCAGTTGCCATTCACAGTGCGACTCCCATCAGTCAACGGAAGTAGCTCCTGGACCGAATGCTCAAGACCCAGATAAAGCGAAGCATCCTCGTTACTGGTGGAGAGGCTTGACACCGAGTTACAGGTGGAGAGCTTGATATCGCTGCTCGTTTTCTTGGTCGAGGCGATCGTCGCGAAACGTGGAGAACTACCAGCTTCAACGCTGCAAGTGGTAGCAGATCTCCATTGGCGGAACAGTCTACGGGAACAGATCATCAAGGACCTCGCAGCGTACCCAATCCAAGGGTCATCAATCCAAGTTTCCGAGAATGAAGCGCGCATCGCGGAATCGTATCCTGATCTCGGAATGAGTGACCCAACTGGTGTCGACAACGACTCGCTTGACGAACCTTCGCCACAAATCATCCCATCACCCAGTGACGACAGTCTCTCCTGACTGGCGACGGCCTGCTCTCTTCTTGTCCGTTGAAATCACAATTAGAACGGCACAATGTGCGGCGCCTCCCTTTGGATCCACCGGATCTGAGCTGCCTTCTCGCGCTAGAAAAAACGGTCCATGTCCACAAGATGCAACTGAAACGGTTGTGGAAATACCAGAGGTCTGGCGGACTGCTCGCCAACGACGAGATGTGGTCAAGTGTTCTGCACCATTGCCTTGCGTGTTTACGCTTTGCTTCGGCGTCGGTGTCTTCAGCATGTCTGAACTCAAGCAACGGGCCCGAAGGTACTGTACAATGACGCAAAATTACCTGTTCTGTATTAGTTAGTAATAGTGCCGAAGCCTCTTCCCCCAGTTGGCGTACTCGTCTTGTCGTGCTCGAGATCGGGACCAACAGCGACGATCTTCTCTTGCAGAGTCGATCCGGTTCGTACGGCGAAATTCATCGACCGAATACCCGACCGAATACCCGACCGAATACCGTTCGTGCGACATCCAACCGACTCGATCCCGCGCCCACGAACGCGATCCGTCGTCTTCGTGCTTCCTGCGATTTGGTTAGGGAGATCTTGACCTCGACCTCGACCTTGACCGCAGCCTCGCACGTCGACTCTCATTATCGTGCGATTGTTCTCGTCTGTGCGGCATTGTCCACTCGGGCGATCTTGGTCGCTTCTGCGTGGCATCACTGTTCCGAATGCTCGGGTCCCGCCTTTGGCCCTTCGCGTTGTGACCGTTTTGGGGGTTGTTGTTGTGGGTGAGACGAGCGTACTGTTGGGCGTCGGGGCGTGGTTGTCTGTGGCTGTGGGACAGTAAGTGCTCCTACGATGTTGTGGGCGTTTGGTGTGGGCACGCACTACGATCTGTAATCGGACTCCCAGTCGGACCAAACACTTTCGTTAGTGTCCGACGACGTTCTCGGCCTCAGCGAGACACCCCGCGAGGGATACCCTTAACTGAAGTTGAGCTTGTCTCACACCATTCGATGGTGGGGATCCCGACCACGTTGGTGTCCGAAACCCGAAACCATCGAGAAACCGCGACGCCGGCAGCACGACGAGCAGATTGAGATGGTCCAATTGAACTGCACTCGACGAACTTCTTGAGATGGTAACAGTCGCTTGCAGCAGTCACAGAACCACACGGCAACTGACTCATCGCTGATGACCGGTCCCGGCGGACTCAGAGAGACCGCTCACACGCCGCATTGCTCCGACACGTCGTGCCCTGCACCTATCGGGAAGGGATCCGCTGGGGTAAGCCCAATGGTTGTGAGGAAAGTTGCGACGGCCGGTGGCGACTGGAGAACTTGTTCCGGAAGAAACTGGTCGCGATGGATGATGTGCCGGCGGCCTCTGTTTTGGCAGGGGAACGTGGCGGTTTTTCATCTTCTCCAGAGTGTTGTTTTGCCTTTTTAGAGACTTACAAATCACTGGGCTGTTGTTGTTCGACTCAGCGTTGTTTTCGCGAGGTGAGCCGCAGGATCTTCGTCTGTGTCGTGCTCCGACTGCACTGCTGCACACACAACGTGCTCAGATCACGAATCTCGTGTGTACTCAGACCACCAATCTCGATTGCGTACATATTTCAGTTCCAAGCCGCCCAAGATTGGCCAAAACGTCTCCTCCAGAAGCAAAATCTCGAGCATGGCCGATTTCTTGCAGACTCAACTCTAATAGTGCCGGGATTTCTTCTCCCAAGGCGAGTACCCATCCCGCCGCTCTCGCGATCGGGACCAACAGCGGCGATCTTGTCTGGCGTAGTTGCTCCGTTCCGTTCGACCGAATTGATCGACGGCAATCTGTTCGTGTGACCTCCGCTCCACATGATCGCAAGGCGACGGACGTGAATTGGCTTCCAGTTCCCTCCCGCGACTTCGTGGAGGTGACCGCGATCTCAGCCGCGTCGTCGATCGCTCATAGCCAGCGTGTCCGTGTTGGTCCGGGTATTGTCGCCACTGCGATGTTGTCCGCTGTGGTGATCTTGGTCGTTGTTGCCGCCCATCGATGGCACCCATGACGTCAAAGTTCTCTGCTGCGCGATGGTTGCTGTCCACGACTTGCTCGACCAATAATCCGTGGTCTTTCAGTGATGTGGTGACCAACCCGCGCGCATTCTCCGACAATTCGATGCCCCTTCGCTTCGCAATCTCTACAAGCACTTGGACAAGCTCAAGCTGGGACTCCAGCAACGCCGCATCAGTCGTGACCTGGTCGGCGTAGAACGCGCGAAGATTCTTGACCTGTGTCTTCTTTGCTAAGAGTTCTCGGCGCTTTCGGAGCATTTTACGTCGCTTTTTCCAGCACTCGACTTCCTGCACGGCCGACAGGCGTCTGTTGTCAGGTGCCCCGCCAACTTGAGACTCAGCACCATCGGTTACTACGAGAGAGTGCTTCAGCGCGTTCACGGTGGTCCACAGTTTATTAATGCGAGCATCGCCGACTCGCTTCACAATCTTCTTGTCCTCGTCTGGGGATTTCATTGACTGCACTTGGAAACAGAACTTGCACAGCGAAACAATAGGATTCAGCGGTAGTCTCTGCATCAATGACTTTGGCAGAACAAGCTCGCAGCAGTCACAACACGCCGTTTGGTCGTTGGCTCCTGTCTGTGCAATCTCCCTCGCTTGCACGCAGCGCTCACACGTGTACCGGTACCGCACTTTCGGGGCGGGTGGGGGTGGTGACTGCTTCGGAACACGTGGTGAAGCCGACGCAGGGGTACTTGCAGGCTTTGGCGTTGCGGTTGTAGGTTTCGCCTTTTCCACAGGTGACGGCTGCTTTGCGGCTGCACCGGATAGCTGGTTGGTAGCTTCCACGACAACTGAGGGCTGAGATGGCGTTGCGGCTTGCTGCGATAGCTGCGTCCGCTTTCTCGGATGTTTGGAAACTGCAGGGGTAGGTTCTTGTGTAGGTTCCGTTTTCGACCACCGCTCTTCGACGAATGTCTTGAACCATTCTGGCAGCGCATGCTCTGGGTAGCCATCTTGAGATTGCACAGGCTCAGTGGTAGCCTTCCACATCTTACGATCGGATTTGGGTCCTCCCATCTCGGTGGTTACGAGGAGCAGCTTCAACATCCAGTCCCTAGCCTACGGCACGCTGCCGAGTGTTCTGCATACGAGTAGCGACTCGCTTTTAGGGGCGTGTTACCCTTGTGCACGACATTCTTCAGTCGGTACTCAAGCCCATCCACCGTCCTCGCACACAGCGCTAGTTCTTACGCTGTCTCGGCCATACGCCCCATCAAGGCCTCGCCCGACTCAATCTTGGAGTGCTTGATTCGGTAGCCCAGTCGGTTGGCTGCGTGGAACAGCCTCTTACACCATTCGACATCGGGCGTCCCCATCACGTTGGCGTCCGAGATCATGGAGAAGCCGCGCCGTCGATGGCACAAGGAGCAGAACAAGGTCGTCGAGCTCACGCACGCTCGTCGTACGTCGTGCTGGGGCAGCAGCCGCTTGCAGCAATCGCAAAAATCAGCGGCTAGCGGTCGATTGCCGCCGACTCGTGCCGCTCGACTCAGCAAGACCTCGCACTCGCTACATTGCTCCGACGTATCGTACTCTTCGCGCGTCGGGAACGGATTAGACGGCGTGAGCCCGCAAGATCTGAGAAACGCCGCCACGGTCGAAGGAGACTGCAAAAAAATGCTCGCCGAGAAGCTGGTCCGTCACAACGAGGCGCTGCAGCACCAGTGCAACGCGTTGCTTCTCGAGCGCGACCCACTCGACAAACAGTGTACGGGCGTCCGCTAGCGCGGTGGATTGACGACTTGAACGAAATTCTGCTTGCCGCTTGGCATTGTTGGACGCGGTGGCTTTGTTCATAGCGTTGTCCAGCGCGTTGATGTCGCGGATCCGCTTGTCGTTCACAACTTTCCACTTGACGTTTCGCTTTTACTGGGCGTCGTACTCCCGACAAAATGACAGCTCAATCGTCAAGGCGGCGTCGGCGTCCTCTGCGACCCGCACGTGAGTGGGCAGCTCATCGATCAGTCCGTCTAGCAGGCCTGGAGAGGCCATCCCCGCGCGCACACACGGCGTACAGCGCCGCGCGTAGCTGACTTTGCCACAGAGCAGTTCCCGCGGCAGGGATCGCTTACAACACACACCTAACAGCAGCGGCATTTCGTTGTCGATTGTCACGGCGGAAGAGCTGTCACCGATGCTGCCAAAACACCGCGGACACGTTTCTCGCTCGAAGGCGCCGCCATGCGGCTGGAGCACGGCAAACAGCGAGACGAACGCACTGCTGGATCCAGCGGGGGGCGCAGCCGCCTGTGGCGGTGGAACGACATGTGATCTTCCGCTGTCGTGGGTGTTTGGTGTGGTCACCAGCGCAAGCGCGAGCTCGTTATTCCATGGCGTTGGGAGACTTGTACTGGTCGGACGTGGAAGCGGAGGAGGCAGGCGAGGAGCCGACGCGAAACGGGAGGCGTCACCAGAAGGAGCACAAAGAGGGCACGTGGAGATCGCGCTCTTCATCATCGTCATCGTCGGTCTCATCTCTCCATCGGAATCCAGAACGGCGGAGGGGCTCCCGGATGACATCCCACCCAGTGGCATTAGGAAGAATCTACCGATGGAGAGCATCATGAAGAGGCGTCACGTCTACGAGGCGCGATCGAAGCGCATTGGTTGGTGGAAAGTGGAAGCGTCCACTGACAGCTCGTGCACAGCACGCGAATGACCAGCATTCTGTTTTGCTCGATCTTCTTTTTTTCGAACTTCACGATAGCGGTATCCATTCGGAACTGCCGAGACTGACTGCTGATCGGCGAGACATCCGTCGGTGCCAACGAGCGACCGAGCCCACTAGTGTTCACTACGTTGGGCATGCTCTGACGTCCCCGACCTGATCATGATCGCTCCGCTGAGAACGCACGGACGGGTGGTGAATGGATTTGCAACCTCGCGTCGCGACCGCAACTACTTGGTATGAGTCAGTGATTCGACCCCAGCACACGATGTCGTTCCCGAAGGTGAATGCGCTTGCGTCTGAGTAGTCGACCAGATAGATACAGGACGTTCGTGAGAAAACGTGTCGGTCATATTCTGTTCAAGTTATTCGGTCCAAACGATCGACAGATTCAGCCGCAACGAGCTTTTTGGAAGCGAAAACTTCAGTTTTCGGGGTGAAGCGTGACTGAAGGAATCAGCACCCTCCATCAGCCATATTGGATCAATGCGCGACACCATCGACGCTAGTAATGCCGAGGTCTCTTCTGCAAATTCGCATGCTCACCCTGACGTTCTCGAGAGCGGGACCGACAGCGACGATCTCCTCCAGCGTAGTCGCTCCGGATTGCTGGGCCGAGTTCACCGCCAAAGCACCATTCTTCTGACCTCCCGTCGTCACGACCGCGAGTACCTCTGCCGTCTTCTTGATTCATGTGATATCGTCGAGGAGATCGCGATCTTGACCACCGATTGTCGTGATCGTGCGTTTGTTGTCGTCTCGGTGGTGTTGTCCACTCAGGCGACCTTGGTCGTCGGTGCTGTTCGCCAC
Organism: Pythium biforme; assembly: GCA_023337735.1. Taxonomy (NCBI): domain Eukaryota; phylum Oomycota; class Peronosporomycetes; order Pythiales; family Pythiaceae; genus Pythium; species Pythium biforme. Next base: position 12,655 of record JAADXJ010000357.1, read on the forward strand.
TATCACGGATGGGCGGAGTCCCACGTGTGCCTGTCGAGCTGGGGCCTCTATTGGGTATGTGGTTGTCCGCGCCGTGCGCGACCACTATCGCATCGTTGGGGTCTTCCAGTGACTTGCTGACCATTGCACGCACTTTTGTCGACACCTCGACGCCCCTTTGCTTGACAACCTCCAACAACACCTGGACGAGCTCCAGCTGCGACTCGAGCACCATCTCGTCGTTCCGGACTTGCTCGACGTACAGCGTATGGAGATTATGCATGCGCCGTTTCTTCACCGAGAGTTCAAGCGTCTGGCGCCTGCGGAGGTCTCTGCGCTCCTCTCTCCAGCGGTCAACTTCTTGTGTGGCGACATGCGTCGGCTGTCTAGCGCTGCACCTGCGTGAGACTCCGCGGCGTCCGATGGCCTCAGATAATGCTTGAGCACGTTCACAACGTCTGTAAGTCGATTGATACGGTCATCCCCTGCTCGCTTCACGAGCTTCTGAATCTCCGCGGGCGATATTTTCGATTGGACTTGCATGCATGCCCTGCACAGCCCGACGAGAGGATGCCGCGGCGGTGCCGACATCATAGATAACGGCAGCACAAGCTCGCAACAGTCGCAGCATGATGGTCTCGGTTTCCCTTCGTGTTGCGGAATCTGAATGACCTTGGCGCAGCGTGGACAAGTGCGTTCCCCTTTCTTCTCAGCTTGAAACGGAGAAGCCTTGACTGCACCTGGTGATGGTATGTTAGCGCTGCTGGTAGGCGCGGCTGGCGACGGTGATGGCTTGTTCCCGGATACTGGTTGATGTGTAGTGGATGTAGATGTGCTGGACGGCTTGCTGACGGTCTCTACGACGACGGTCGGCGGGGATGGCTTTGGAGCTTGTTGTTGTGGAGGTTGCTTGACCTGCTTGAAAGGCATATCCTTGTATCCACTGCACAAGCTGCGCCTTCCAAGTGCACAAGATCTCGGCCAATTGCGATTCGCGACCATCGCGGCAGCGTCGCGTCTAATAGTGCCGAGGCCTCTTCTCCCGTGACCTCGACCGCCGTTTGGAGCGTCCGTCACCACAACTTCCATGGTCGTGAACTTCGTGTTCTGCCTTCTGTGGTGGTATCCACTCTGGCAATCTTTGCTCGTGACGCCTTTTGTCGACCCGTTCCGTTTGCGAAGCTCCAGGCTTGACAGCTGAAACGACGTCCTTCTCCGCGACAGGTTCGACCTCTAACGCCTGCTCGTTCAGCGCCTCCGTGATCATCGCTCGGACTTTTGTGGACACGTTGATGGCTCTTCGGTTCACAATCTCCACAAGCACGTGGACAAGCTCCAGTAGTACCTCCCGCATCGCCGCATGAGCCTGGATTTGCTCGGCGTAGAGCGCGCGAAGATTTTTGATCTGAGGTTGCTCGTCCGAGAGTTCTCGCTTCTGACGGCTTGTAAGTTTCGCCCGCTTCTTTTGCCAGCGCTCGACTTCCTGCAGGGCCGACAGGCGTCGCCCGTCAGGTGCTGCACCAGCTTGGGATTCAGCATTGTCGGTGGCCATCAGATACCCCTTGAGCGCGTTCGCAGTGTCCAAGAGTCTAGTTATGCGCCCATACGCTCCTCCTGGCTTCTCCAGCGTCTGTATCTTTTCAGGTGATTTCTTCGACTGCACTTGGAAGCACGCGATACACAACGAAACAGGGGATGTAGTACCGGTACCGGTGTAAATGGCTCGGGTAGCACGAGTTCACAACAGTCACAGCATGCTGTCTGACGATTGGCTCCAAACCGCGGAACATATCTCGCTTGCGCACAACGATCACATGTGTACTGTGCATTTGAAGTGGGTGGGAGTGGAGAAACCTTGGCGTCGTGTCCCACTGGATCGATAAGTGACAGCGAATGAATCGACGGAGACGGCTCAGTAGTGGCAGCACATGGCTGGTTGGTGGCCTCTCCGATGACTGGAAACTGGGATGATTTTGAAGCTGTCTCGGGAGGTCGCTTGGAGTCTGTCATACTGCTTATGTCTTGCGCCGATTGCGGTTTCGCCCACAGCTCGTGGATAAATGTCGACAGCCATTCAGGGAAAGCGTGCTCTGAATGGCCATCCTGTGTTTCCACGAGGTGGATGATCGGCTTCCACATCTTTCGATCTTTCTCCGGTCCGTCTATCTCCGTGGAGATACGGACCACCTTGAAAGCTGCTGCTGCGAGCCCATGGCACGCAGCCGATAGTTCCGCATACCAGCGACGACTCACGTCCATAGGCATCTTCTCCTCGCGCACCACGGTCTCGAGTCGGTAGTCCAGTCCGTCTACCTTCTTTCGACACAGAGCGAGCTCTTTTGCTGCCTCGGCCATGCACTCCGCCACACTCTCGGTCAAATGAATATTCTTCAAGTGCTTTATGATTTTGCGGCCCACGTCGGTGACCGCTGCGAAGAGCTGTCGACACCAGTCTACGGACGGGATGCCGATGAGTTTCGCGTCCGAGATCATCGAGAAGCCGCGGCGCCGATGGCACGGAGAACAGAACAAGATGTTGGAGTTGAACCGCGCTCGCCCGACGTCATACTCCGGCAGGATTCGCTTGCAGCAGTCACAGCGACCGACTCTGACTTGTTCGTCTCCGACGACCGCGGCCGGCGGACACAGCAGGACCTCACATGCGCTGCATTGCTCGGACGCGTCGTACTTATCCAGCGTCGGGAACGGATCGACCGGCGTGAGGCCATTCGATCGAAGGAACGCTGCGACCGTGGGCGGCGACTGCAGGAAATGCTTGCCGAGAAGCTGGTCCAGGACGACGAGTCGTTGCAGTACTAGCGCAACGCGCTGCTCTTCGAGTGCGACCCACTCGGCGAATATCTCACAGGCGTTCACAGCGTCGCTATGTAACGCGGCTCGTCGCTTGGCCATGTTGGATTCGATTGCTTCCACCAAGGCGGTGTCCACAACACTGGCTTTTCGGATCCGCGTGTCGTGGAGAATGGTCAGCTTGAAGATTCGTTTCCGCTGGGCGTTGTACTCCCGGACAAAAGCTGTCCCCATCATAAGCGCCGCGTCCGCATCCGCAGCGATCCGTACGTGGCTCGGGAGCTCCGCAATGAGCACATCGAACAGACCTGGCGGGGCCACACTCCCGCGCACACACGTCGCACAGCGCAGCGCGTACTCCAAATCGCCGAGGAGAAGGTCACGCGGCAGCGAGCGCTTGCAACAAACGCAGAACGACAGTGGCGTGTCTATGTCGAAGGGATGCGCAGGCGTCGGATCGACGTCCACACGGGCAAAGCACCGCGGACACGCTTCTTGCTGGCAGACGGTCGTTGGCTCGAGCACCGCAAAAGGCGAGACAAACGCATCGATGGGCACGGACGTTGCTGGCGGTGGTCGCGGTGGTGGTTCCACCTGAGGCTCACTGTCGTTGTCGTTTGGTGTGCCCAGTGTGAGCGCCAGTACGTTGTTCCATGGCGTTGCGAGACTCACGTCAGTTGACGGCGCCAGCGCAGCAGCACTAGGAGGAGGAGGAGCGGAGCGCGAGGAAGGAATGGGGACATCGCCTTTTAGAGCTCGCGTAGGAGCGCTGTGGACCTGACGGTCGCGCGCTTCGTCGTCGTCGACGGCCTTCTCATCCAGCGAGTCATAGCGCTCGCTCTCGGTTTCGCTGTCGTCGTAGTAACTCTCCATCGCGATCGTGAAGGTGGAGTTGGAGGGACCTTATTCCTTCATTCCTTAGGGCGCCGCTCGGACGAATGACATCCCGCCCGAGAGATATGACAAGAAGCAGATAGAGAAGGCAGTTGGACGCGTGGTCGTGCCTATGAAGCCAACAGAAGCACTTTGATTGGTGAAACCACTGACAGCTAGCTCACAGTACGGGCTATGACCACCACTCCACGTTGTTCAATCCTTCTTTTTCGAACAGGACCCGTGGAGTGTAGCCAATCGGATGGGACGTGCAAAATCCGGTCGCTGTCGCTGCATCAGAAGTTTGGAACTCAAGATCCACAAAGCTGTTGGTCATCAATTCTGCAGCCTTAACTATGAGTGGTTTCGTCGGTTTTGAACACGACACTTTGAAACTGAAGTCCTTTAGCATCAAGGAAAGCGTTATCGGGATCGTCGCGCGACCGCTTGGTTGATTAGCAGCACGTTTGCCTCTATGACCACGAGTATCGGGGTCTTTTCTCCCCGTTCGCGTGCCTATCTTCGGACTCTCGTGATCGGGATCGATAGCGATCCTCGTCTCGTGCGTAGGTGCTCCAATCCGTTTGAACGATCGCATCGCCCGGGTATCGATCCCAATCCGCGTGATCCCCAGCCCACGACCGCGATATACCCTCTTCTTCGTTCCTGTGATATCGTGTGGGAGAGCGTGACTTCACCCGCGGCCTTGAACGCCGATTTTCGCGCTCTTGCGAATATTCCCGACTCGGTGGTCGTGACCACTCCGGTGATCGCGGTCGTTGATGCCGCACATCAACACCACCAACGTGAAGCAACCTTGCCACACGTGAGCGACGATTACTCACCTCGCGCTGGCGATCTTCCAAACCATCGCCGACTGATACCCCATACTCCTTCAGCTCCATGGTAACCATCTCGCGGACTTTCGGCGACATGTCGATGTCCCTTTGTCTGACAATTTCTAACAGCCCCTGCGCGAGCTCAATTAGCGCCTTCTCCATCGCCGTATCGACCTCGACTTGTTCCACGTACATCGCGTGAAGAATGCACGCCCGGGGATTGTTCCCGGAGAGCTCTCGTACCTGGTGCCCTCGGAGGTCTCGGCGCCGCCTTTTCCATAGTTCGAGCTCGCGGGTGGCCGACCTATGTCTGCTGGTTGGTGCCAAACAAGCCGCGTCGAAGGGCTTGACATAATTCTTAATGGAGCTCGCGGTGGTCCCCAGCCGCGTGATACGCTCATCCCCTGCGCGCTTTGCAAGCCGTTGCATCTCTTTCGGCGACTTCGTCGACTGCACTTGGAAGCATGCACGGCATAGCCCGATGGATGAAGACAGAAGCTGCGCCTGGATGAACGATGCAGGCCGAACGAGCTCACAGCAGTCACAATAGGAAGGCTGCGCACTTCGCTCCATCTGCGGAATGGGAATCACTTGGGCACAGCGTTCACATGCGACATCAAATCCCCTGGCGGTGTGCGGTAAAGGACTCTTGGGAGCAAGTGATGGGGGTAGCCACTCGTGACCTTGGTTCGCTTCTCCTCTTTCTCGGGATCGGGACCGATAGCGGCAATCGGTTCTTGCGAGGTCGCTCCTGCGTCTTTGTTCGGCTTCAGCGACGTTTAGCTGTTCATATGATCTCAAATCCACGCGATTGAAAGCCCAGAATGATGACCTGTCACCTTCTTGGTGCCTCCGATATCGCGAAGGTGATGCCGACCTCGACCGCTGCCTTGAACGTCGCCTATCGTCTTCATACCCATGTTCTTGCCCTTGCGATACAAGCCACTCTGGTGATCTTGGCCGCAGATGCTGTGTATAAATGCCACCGACAGGAGATGCTTGTGCCACTCGCGAGGTATGCGTCACCACCACACTCTTACCGATAACGACACATTTGTCGATTAATTTTCCATTGTCTTTCAGTGACTTGGCGATCATCTTTCGAAATTTTGGCGAATACTCGATGCCTTTGCGCTTGGCGATTTCCAACAACACCTCTATCAGCTCCAGCAGCGACTCAGCTAATGCTGTATCGATCTTCACTTGCTTGGCGTACAGCGCGCGGAGAATCGTCACCTGTGGTTTGTTCATGGACAGTTCAAGGGTCTGCCACTCGCGGAGGTCTCGGCGCTCTCGTGTCCAGCGCTCGAGTTCCTGTGATACCGACAGGTGTCTGTTATCAGGCACCACCCCAGCCGCGTCGAGGGGCTTGACATAGTGCTTCAGAGATGTTGCGGTGGACCACAGCTGCGTCATACGATCTTCGTCTGCTCGCTTGGCTAGGGTGCATACCTCTTCGGGTGATCTCTTCGACTGTACGTGGAAGCATGCAGTGCAAAGCCCAACGCGAGGATACATCGGGGGTGTTTCCGTCAACGACGCTGGCAGGACTAGCTCACAACAGTCGCAATAGGACGGTTCAGCTCGTCCCTGTACCTGCGGAATGTGCATTGTGTGGGCACAGCGTTTGCACGTGGGCGACGCATCGTTGGGAAGAAGCTGATCGGGCGGCGCACGATTGTTGATAGGCGTGTGTGTGAGTGGTGGTGGCGTGTTCACGGATGGCGGTGGCTCTGTAGTAGCAGCAATGGGTAGTTCGCTGGTGATCGTTATGACTCCATTGACCCGGGATGGGTTGAGGACTTGTTGTTCTGGAAATTACGTGGCCTTTTCTGGAGCCGTCGGCACCGAGGAGTGGCTCCCTTGCGCGTCCCGAGCAATGCGCGTGTGACTGAGTAGCTCCGCAGTATGCGTATCTTGCAGGCCAGGTGAGGCTGCGCTCGCGTCCACGCACGATGAGCACCGCAGCGCGTACGCCAAATCGCCATGGAGCAGCACACGCGGTAGTGATCGCTTGCAACACATGCAGTACAACAGCGACATCTCGTCGACGATGATCCCGTCGGAACCGCTACTGTCTTGCACATCACCAAAGCACTGCAGACACGTTTCTCGCTGGACGACCCCAGGCGGCTGGAGAACCGCGAAGGGTGAGACAAACGTATCGGACGCGAAAGCCGCCGTCGCTGCTGGTGCTTGTGAGTGTGGGATCGTTTGTAGTTCGTTCGGGTTTGGCGTGGCCAGCGCAAGCACGTTGTTCCATGGCGCCGGGAGAGTCGTGCCCGTCAGAGGAGGCGGCGGAGCATCCGCGGAAGCGGAGATGAAGGCCTCGGTTTTGATAGGCCGCGTAGGAGCACTGTACAATGTGGAGGCGCGCTTCGTATCGTCGTTGTCGCTGTCTTCCTCGGGCGAGTCGTACCGCTCGCTCTCCGTAGCGCTGTCGTCGTTGTAGTCGCGCTTCATTGGGGTCCGATTCGGGGATCGTGAGATCGAGATGCAAGAGCAGTGACGTTTGATCTCCGTTGTTGCGGTGTATGACATCCCTCCTTCTCCCACTGGCAAGAACCGAAGTGGTCGCATTTGGATGGTGCGTCATCTCTACAGTCAGCATTCGAAATGCAGTGATTGGCGGATACGGAACACGCCGACCGACGCATGACCATCACTCTGTTTTTGTTCGATGTTGTTGTTTTCGAGCAAGAACAGGCAGCTAGCTACGGTAATCGGAAGTGACACTGAGTCGAAGTCACACAGTGGGTCAGGTTGGGCAATGCAAGGCGTTTGGCAGTGCAACACGCTTGATTCTACAGGCGCATTTCTCGACGATCTCGGGTACGTCTGACAGACGAGTGCGGCGGGTGGATCCAGATGGACACGTCGACATGGAGTCGGACATATGAGGAAAATGAGTGCGTAAATGGGGGATGAGTCGCCCTGACAGGCTGCAGTACTCATCCCCGAGCTGTCTGACGTGTCGATGGAGCTCGACACACTCTTCAACACGGCTGCAGGGTCTTTCGACCATCAAGAATGCCGGCAACGTGTTCAACGCCACGAATTAGCGTATCGAGGTCTCTTCTGCCAACTCATGTACATATCTTCGTGTTCTTGGGATTCGGCGCGGTAGCGATCATTGTATGTTGCGTAGGAGTTCCAGATCCAGTCTGTTGGACCACAACTATCGGCTGGACGCGGCCCCCAAGGCCACGCCTCTAATACGACATCTTCTTCATTGCTGTGATCTCGTATTGGGGATGACGATCGTGACTGCGGCCTTGGCGGCCGATTGTCGTATTCACTCCTCAGGGGCTGTGCCCACTCCAGTAATCTTGGTCCTTGATACCGTGCGTCCCTGTGACCAACGCGAAAGGGTCTCGCCCCGCGTGAGTCATTTGCATCCGCCCAGTGCTGACCGTCATCCACATCATTGTCGACCAAGAACCCATGGTCTCTCAGCTCCTTCGCCACCATCTCTCGAACCGCTAGAGACATTTCGATGCGCCGTGCGTTGACAATCTCCCACAACACCTGTGTGTGCCCAATCAGCGCCTTCGACAACGCGCCGTCGACCTCGACTTGCTCGTTGTACAACGCATGAAGCACCTTCCTCTGCGGTTTGCCCATGGATAGCTCCTGCGCTTGGCGATTGTAAAGCTCTCTACGGTGCCGCTTCCGGCGCTCGATCTCCTGCGCGCCCGATATGCGTCTGCTGTTTGGTGCCCACCCCGCCGCGTCGGTGGCCTTCAGGTAGTTCGTCAGCAAAGTTGCGGTAGACCACAGCCGCCTAATACGATCACCCCCTGCTCGTTTTGGATGGATGTGAACGTCCTCCGGTAATTGATTCGGCTGCACTTGGAAGCACGAAGTGCACAGGCCGACACAAGGATACAATAGCTGTGTCTGCATTGACGACGCAGGCAGAACGAGCTCACAGCAGTCGCAATAGGATGGGTGAGCAGTTCCTTCCACACGCGGAATGCGTATCGCGTGGACACAGCATTCGCGGATGTATTCAGGTATCCTGACAGCAGCGTTGGGAACACGTGGTTGCGGCGACGGGGGACTGCTACTAGGCTTCGGCGCCAGCGTCGGTGGCGCGATCACGGATGCAGGTGGGTCGGCTGCTGTAGTGACCGCGGGTGGTTTGACGGTGGACTCTGCGACGGGAGGCGGAGATGGCCTTGCAGCTTGTTGTCGTGCATGTGGATTGGCCTTCTTGGGGGGCTTTGGCCAGCGCTCGTTGACAAATGTCGTCAACCATTCGGGTGGACTGTGCTCTGCGCAGCCATCCTGGGCTTTTACAATATCAACGACTGGCTCCCAGATGGAATAGTCGTGCTGGGGTCCACCAACCTCCGTGGAAATCAGTGTCTGCTTCAAGGCCGCTGCCACGAGCCCGTTGCAAGCTGCCGACTGTTCTGCGTACCAGCGGCGACTCTCCTCCATGGGCGTGTTTCCTGCGCGCACCACGGCCTGTAGGCGGAATGCCAATCCGACAGCACGTTTCTGTAGCTCATGGTGGTCACGGACGTCGTTCGCTGCCTCGACAAGACGCCCGACCATAGACGCTTCGATTGGAAGTTTGGCTCGTTTCATGTGGGTTCCGAGTCGGTTGACTGCCGAGGAGAGCCGCAGACTCCATTCGACGGCGGGGATCCCGACAATGTTGGCGTCCGAGATCACGGTGTAGGCGCGGCGCCGGCGGCAAGATGCACAGATCGAGACGGTTGACTTGACCCGTGCTCGGCGCACGTCGTTTGCTGGTAGTAATCGCTTGCAGCAGTCACAAAAGCCGACGGCGGGTGCTCGATCCCCGCCGACCGGGCCAGGCGGCCTCAGCAAGACATTGCACTCGCTGCAATACTCGGATGCATCGTACTCGTCCAGCATAGGGAAGGGGTCGCCCGGCTTGAGCCCAATCGAGATCATGAACTTCGCGACAGAAGCAGGCGACTGACGATACAGCTGGCCGAGAAACGAATCCATCGTGACAAGGCGCTGCACTGCGAGCGAGACAGGCTGCTTTTCAAGCGCGACCCACGCGTCATAGAGCGCGCTGGCGTCAAAGAGCGTGCTCGAGACGCGGTCTCGATACGCAGCTCGCCGCTCGCCTATGTTGGACTCAGTGGCCTCCTTCCATGCGACGTCCAGTGCGTCAATGTCGAGGAAGCGGGCATCATTGAGAGCTTTCTGCTTGACGCTTCGCCCAAGTTGCTTCTTAAAAAAGGCCTTTTCCCTCTTCAGCGCCGCAACGACGTCCGAAGCGATCTGTACGAATCTTGGCAGCTTGATCACGTGGAGGTCTGGAGACGCGGCGTTCTTGTCAACACACGCGTGCAAAGCAGCGCATACTCGAGATCCCCACGGAGCAGCTCACGCGGCAGCGATCGCTTGCAACACACACAAAACAGCAGTGGTGCTGCGTCGTCGATGGTCGCATCGGAATTGCGATCATCGTGTATGAGGGCAGAGCAACGCGGGCACGCCTCTTGCTCATTGACGCCATGAGGCGGGAGCACAGCAAACGGCGAGACAAACGCGCTGTTGAGCGCTGGCGGTTGCGAACCCGTAATGAATCCGCTGCCGACGGAGGTTGGCGCGGCCAGCATGAGCGCGAGCACGTTGTTCCATGGCGTCGGGAGACTGGCGTCGGCTGTCACAGAACGAGGTTCAGCAGCCGATGTGTTGAAGGCATCGACTTTGAGCGACCACTTGTGGTCGCTCGAGGGTTTAAAATGAAAGCCTTCATCGTCGTCGTCGTCGTTATTATCAAGCGAGTCGTACCGCTCGCTCTCGGCCGCGCTGTCGTCGCGATAGCCCTCCATCGTTGTGGATCGGTACGGGGAGTCCATGCGCACGGGAGGGATGCTGGCGCGTGGGGCGTGGAGGAACTGTCTCCGTTGGGCCGGATGACATCCAGCCCGAAAGCTCACAGAAGTGCGTGCGTTGATCCTGTGCGACGTGGGGTCATGTCTATACTCACACGTTGAAGAGGATTTGGTGGAAGAGAGAGGCTGATCTGGGGTGCTGTACTTCGTGGGACCAACACACTGATGGATTTTGTTCGAATTTTCTTTGGAATGAAACGCTGAGCCAATCCGATGCTGTTTAGGTGCGAGTAGGTTGCTTTGTACAAGTCGCATGTGGTGAATGAATCGGCCGATACGTGCATGCCTCAAACGTTTGAGCAAACGTATCGAGGACTCTTCCCCCAGCTCGTGTGCTCATCGCGTCGCTCTGGCGATCGAGATCGACGCACGAGCCCACGAGCGCGATCTGCCATCTTCTCGCTTCCACTGTGATCATGGAGGTGATCTCGACCTTGACCGTGACCTTGGACGTCGAGTTTCATTCCGTTGTGTTTCTTCTCGCGCCGGCGATGTCATGAACGTCGGCGTTCGGGGTACTAACCCGTGGTTTTTCAGTGCCTTCGTGAACCAAGTGCGGTGAAGGAGGAAGCTGGTTCCCGTTTAGTGGGATGACATCCCGCCCGTAACGCTGCAGACACCCAGGGTTCGACCCATCCAGGCGAGGGGTGATTTCTATCAGCAACGTTGACGAGCTCTGACGAGGAGGCAAGAGGAGGTCTGGTCTATTGACACTATTGACAGCTGAACCGCGGTACGTCCTTTGACCTTCAGTCTGCTTTTGTTCGATATTTGTTTTTCGAATGAAACCAGCCAATCAGATACGACACCCCGATCGCATTGCTGTTTCGACGCCAGCTTGATGATGCGGGGCGTCCGAAGTGTTGTGCGATCGGTGAAGATCGCTCAAGCGCTCCGAGAGTCCATCCATCGACTTCTACACTAGTAACTCCGAAAGATTTCGCAGAAGCATTGAAATTGGCGTGATGACCATCATGGTCTCTGTCGCTTTCGCCATCGCGTGTACTCTCATGGCCGCAATGACCGCTGCCGCCTTCCCATCGGAAGTTGCGGCGCTCATGGACACGACCGTCACCCCTGTGACGACTCTTACCAGTACGCATTCGGTGCATGGATCCAAAACTACACGTTCCGCTCTGGCGTGCAGGTGTATGCGTTCGCGTTCAACGGACTCGGCGAGCGCAACGAACGTGTGATTCGCGAGATCATCCAAGACGACTGGCCGCTCATCGGGGAGCTGTGCGACTCGTGCATGGCGCATAGACGAGCTCTCAGTGATGGGCCGCGCGCCACTGCGCAAGGAATTGACGGGTATTAACGGTGCGGCCACGAAGACTGATCTCGGCGCCTCGCTCTTCACGGATGTGACCGTCGCCCCGCATGTGATCGATACCTCGCGGAACGTGTTGTACGTTGGGAACGCCGACATGGTGCTGCCCGATCCGCGGTTCTACCGGAACGACACGAAATCCGCCAAGATCGAGCTAGCCTTCCGCGAGTACATCTCGACGATCATGGCGCACGCTGCCATGGACGCATTCGACGATAGCATGGAGGCTTCCGAGGCCGATGGGGGCGATACAACGAGCATCGAGGACGTGGTGATGAGGATCGAAAAGAAGCTCGCAGCAATCTGGCCAACCAAACAAGCTTCATCTGTGAACACGTCACTCCCATACAGCGAGGTCGTGGTCAGGTTCCCTCTCACGTTCCAGGGCTTGACAGCGGGTTTTCAGTTGCTCGAGAGATCGACCTTCACGACCGACTCATCGGTGCTCTTTGTGTGTGAAATTGAGATCTATTGAACTAATCTGTTAGAGTTCCCTAGCCGCCCATGGGGCCTGCTCACCCGGCTTTCCGGGCGAAGAGATTTACTTGCCATTGGGCGAAGTCGTTGGCTAGGTGCCGCCGCAATTCCGCGTGGTCCTCTCGCTGTGTGGGGTGGTGGGCTTGGCTGCTGGCTTAAGCGTCCATGGCCGCATTGGCGGCAGCGTCAGTCATCTTGTTGTGAGTGCGGAGATGATGGGTCCAATGGCACACGCCGAGGGCATCGGTGCTCTTTGTCTCGCTCGCCTTCATGGATCGTGCCGAGACGCTCTTCCAGTCGCTCGAGCTCACCGACCTCAAGATCTACTACGCGTTCCTGTACGTGAACGCATTCTCGCCGTACTTGGGA
>JAADXJ010000358.1:0-25180 GCA_023337735.1 Pythium biforme
GCAGCCGCGTCCGACTGTCCGTCAATGCTGCCAGGCAAGTTCAAGTGGTCAGTGCCGGCATAACATCCACTGGCACACTACCGGTACATTGAAGAAACAGGAAACAGTTCCAGAGCTCGCCATCGCTGCGCGCTTTTGATGTGTTTTTTTTTGTGAGGATATCAGTGTGAGAAGTGCACTTGCGGTCAAGTCTAACCCCCGAGTCGCAACAGGATATAAATCAGGAATCCATCCTGTCCGCCCGGCGGACTCCGCCGACCACAAGTCGCCACGCGGCGGCGCGGTCCATTTGATCACCACAGATCCGCTGCACCAGTGTATCGCAGGCAAACGGCTCCGCGCCGGAAATCCAGTGGGAACATTGAGGCTGTTGGCAACGCCAGTGTGCATGTTCGCCGGACCGCCTTCGAAAATGGATGGCATGGGAACCCAGCGCAATTGCCAAAAAATCAGGATATGCCACTCCCAACTCGATAGAGGCTGTCGCTTGCATGCACGCTGTGATGATCGTTGCCTGCTGAGGGATCCCAACCAGACGTAATCTCAGTGACAAACACCAGATGGCTACATTGAAACGTAACCATGTATGTTAGGTACGATGAAGTTGACAGCACAAAGTACGGTTACTGACGACTACGGTGTGCATTAGGTACGCTCTTCAACATACGGTATTTCAACCGGTATTCATGATGTCATGATAATGTCGGTACAATACCGGTTGGAAAGAACCAATTTTTGTGGTCCACAGGCATATCCTCATTTGACGCAACCGTCCCATCGCGCTCGTGCATGACCATCGTACAATCCGACGCTCGTTTCTCCGTTCTCCCTAGTGTAGTCGTGTGCTTAAGCGCCACCATACAGACGCGTAGGGAGTTCATGCCGTGCGTGGCAACAGCACGGGCAACACTGGTGCTTGGGCAATCCACTCGCCCGCGGAAGAGGAGGATGCGTCACAACTTCCAGCCCAATGATGCATTCACCCAAGCACCCTGGCGTGTTCCAAAAACAGCGTGATATCATTTGATTGGTTGAAAGGTGATGAATTAATGCCAATAAATGACACGTTATAGCTCTCGATTGGCTATAAATGCGCCACCAGCTGGTTTCCGTTTTCCGTCAATGGCCGCTCTCTGCGCTGTCGCACCAAGCACCAATCCCAGCAGCTCCCCCGTCGGACCAGTGGGGGGTATCGCGTGCGAGCCGCAGATTCGCTACCCTCAGTTAAGGTCTCTCACTTGCCAACGCGCCTTCCGCCCCACAAGCCTCTTCTCCTTCTTCCTTTCGCAATGGCTCTCCTCACGCGAGTCACCACCGCTGCCGTGCGCCAGTCGCGGGGTGTGCGCCACGCCAGCACGTCGATCAAGGCCATCCACGCGCGCGAGATCATCGACTCGCGCGGCAACCCGACCGTCGAGGTTGACCTCACGCTCTCCAACTCGGACACGGTCTACCGCGCGTCCGTGCCCTCGGGTGCCTCCACGGGCATCCACGAGGCCGTCGAGCTCCGTGACGGTGGCAGCCGCTACCTCGGCAAGGGCACACTCCAGGCCGTCAAGAATGTCAAGGAGATCATTGCGCCCAAGTTGCTTGGTCTCGACCCCACGAAGCAGCGCGAGATCGACGACCTCATGAAGAGCCTCGACGGCACCGAGAACAAGGGAAAGCTCGGCGCGAACGCGATTCTCGGCGTGTCGCTCGCCGTGGCCAAGGCCGGCGCCGCTGCGAACGGCGTGCCGCTCTTTGCGCACTTTGCCGACCTCATCAAGAACGACAACCTTGTCCTGCCGGTGCCGGCGTTCAACGTGATCAATGGCGGCTCGCACGCCGGCAACAAGCTCGCGTTCCAGGAGTTCATGATCCTCCCGACGGGCGCGAGCTCGTTCTCGGAGGCCATGGTCATGGGCTGCGAAGTGTACCACCACCTCAAGAGCGTGATCAAGAAGAAGTACGGTCAGGACGCCACCAACGTCGGCGACGAAGGCGGCTTCGCGCCCAACATCCAGAGCAACCGCGAAGGCGTTGAGCTGCTCATGACCGCCATTGAAAAGTCGGGTTACGCCGGCAAGGTCAAGATCGGCATGGACGTCGCGTCGTCCGAGTTTTACACTGCCGACGGCCACTACGACCTCGACTTCAAGACCGACGCCGGCAACAAGGAGATCCTCACGGGCGAGGAGCTCGCGCAGCTCTACGTTGACCTCGCGAACGAGTTCCCGATCGTGTCGATTGAGGACCCGTTCGACCAGGACGACTGGAAGCACTACTCGGCGTTCACGGCTGCGATCGGCCAGCAGGTCCAGGTCGTTGGCGACGACTTGCTCTGCACGAACCCGAAGCGCATCGCCACGGCCCTTGACGTCAAGGCCTGCAACGCACTGCTGCTCAAGGTGAACCAGATCGGCACAGTCAGCGAAAGCGTCGACGCCGTCGCGCTCTCGAAGAAGAACGGCTGGGGCGTCATGACGTCACACCGCAGTGGCGAGACCGAGGACAGCTACATCGCCGACCTCGCCGTCGGCCTGAGCACGGGCCAGATCAAGACCGGTGCGCCGTGCCGATCGGAGCGCCTCGCCAAGTACAACCAGCTGCTCCGCATCGAAGAGCAGCTCGGCAGCAAGGCCAAGTACGCCGGCGAGCAGTTCCGCACGCCGTGGAACGTCTGAGCAGGTTCCTCTTCCCAGTCCATTTGCGAATACGGGGATTTGATGATAGACGCACAGAGAAAACGAACACGCTTGTCGTATGATAGGGATCGTTCACTGTCGTCTAACAGAACGCTCGATGCACCACTCCCTAATACCAATCATTTCCCTCGGCCTCATCCGTCTCGAGCTCCTCAATCATACGCTTCAACTTGGTTACATAACCCAAAAGAACGTTGTTTCACCACCCGCACTCGTACTTTAGAGAGTGCATACATTACGCTATCCGAGAAACCCCGGCAGGACAATTCGCGTGGAGACAAGAACACGAAGAGCTGCAAGTACGAGGCGAAGGCAATTCGTCTCGCTCTAACGCCCCCTCGACGGACGCTTACTACGCTTCTTAGACGACACTAGGCACTCCAGGGAGACCAGTCATGTCTCGCAGTGCGCTGGCGCGGCAGGCGCAGCTCGGCGCGATGCGCGCGCAGCCGGCGGGCGACGAGGAAGAGGAGTACCAGCGCCGCGTCAAGAACGACGAGCTGTCTATGTAAGTGGGCTACACACCGCCACCCAGCGGCACCAAACGGATCTGCGACGGAGAGGGAGGGCCGCTGTGCGTTCGTCTGCTTTCTTTGTCATGTACACGGCTTGATCCTTGCTTTTTACATCGCTTTATCTGGTTTGATTTGCCCTGCGTTGGATAGCGGACTCACATGGTTGTGTATGCTGTCCCTATAGCCACGGCAACGAGACGACGTACAACCTAAACACGCTGCTCCACCAGAACATCATGCAGTCGGCGTACTTTCGCGAGTTGTAGTACGTTTTTCCATTTGCGTGCATATGCGAAGGGGCAATAGACTGACCGTGCATGGGCTCCTCGACAGCAAGTTCAAGACGTACCATGAAGTCGTGGACGAGATCTACTACCGCGTAGACCACGCCGAGCCGTTCGCACCGGGCACGGCGCGCATGCCATCGACGTGCTTTTGCTTGCTGTTCAAGTGCTTCACGATGCGCCTCACGGTCAAGCAGATGAATGGCCTGCTCAAACACACGGTACGTCTCGGTCGTGACGACGCACTGTGTTATGAATATGAATGCGGGGACTAACCACTCGTATCTGCCTGAATCAGGACTCACCGTACATCCGCGCGATCGGCTTTTTGTACCTGCGGTACACGTGCGACCCCGAGAAACTCTGGGGCTGGTTCGAGCCGTACCTCGACGACGCCGAGGAATTCAACGCGGCCGCCAATCCCAATGACCAGACGTACGTACCCACACAGTCTACATGTGTCTACGGAATCGCACTGACTTTTGGATATGTTGTAATGCGAAGGACGATCGGTCAGTGGTTAAAGACGCTGCTCGAAGAGAACAACTACTTTGGCACGATCTTGCCCCGCATCCCCAAGAAGATCCAAGACAGCATCAAGGTCAAGCTGCTGCTACAGGGACGTCGCCAAGAGCGCGAGAAAGCAAACCTCGCGATCATCGAGTTCTTGAAGCCCGGCACGAAGATCCGCGCGCTGTACGCCGACGAGGACAACGACCCTGGGGTACGTTTCCACACAAGCAGCCATGGTAAACGTGTTCTCCCTAACGTTATCTCCCTGCCTGCAGATGTACGAAGCGGTCATCGACTCGGTCGAGGAAAACAACGAGTTCTGGGTGACGTTCCCCGAGTACGGCAACACAGAGAAGATCAAGCTCGGCGACATTGATTTTGACCACGGGAAAGGCAGGGCCGCGCCGGCGACCTCCTCATCGTCCAAGCGTGGACGTTCGCGCTCATTGTCACGCACGCGTTCGGCGAGTCGTGACCGCCGAGGCGGAGGAGAACGAAGCAGTCGCTCGACACGCGATCAGCGCGACCGTGATCGCGAGGCTCCTCACCGTCGCTCGCGCTCGCGGTCCCGCGAGTCGTCGCGCCGCCACCACCAGCGTCGTGGGTCGTCTCGCTCGCGCTCGCGAGATCGTGGGGGCGCCAGCAACCGTAACAGTCGCCGTCGTTCGCGCAGTGCGAGCCCGGCGCACCGGTCCAAGGGCAGCGCCAGCGGAGGTGGCTGCAACCTCGCCGACGATCTGCTCGCGCAAGTGCGCGAAGAAGAGCGCCGCAAGGCTGCGGCCGTGGGCAAAGACTACGCGGCGCGGCCAGCGAGCTACAAAGGCTCGCTCTCGCTCAAACTGGACCGCTACACGACCCGGAAGCGCAGCCCGACAAAGCGCGCGGAGCCCTCGCAACCTTCCTCGCGCCACGCCGCGCCAGCATCATCGTCGCGAGAGAAGGAGCAGCCGGCGTCCAAGCCTGTGGAGATCAGTCGCGAGGCGCAGGAGCGCATGCGTCGGCTGCGCGCGCAGTACGGCGATGCCTCCGCCAAGGCCTCTGCCAGCGACGACGAGTGAGTGAACCCATATCAAGTAATAGAGGTTGCCGGGAGAGACGATAGTCCTTCAAACGAGGTTCTGAATCGAATAGTGACATGTTTGGAGCTGCTCGTTTGGATTGCCCCAACGCAGGTCAAACAAAGGACGAACGGACGGGGAGTTTTTGGGAGACTAAACCAGCGATGGCGCCCAGTGTGAGCGACTCGGGTCCCGCGGCAGCGACAAGCGCGACCAGCGCGCCGTACACGGTCGTGCTCTACTACAAGTACGTGCGCGTGGCCGAGACCCACGAGGCGCTCGCGTGTTTTGTCGCGGCCCACGAGACGCTCTGCCGTGCGCTACAGCTCTGTGGGCGCGTGCGCATCGCGCTCGAAGGCATCAACGGCACGCTCGGCGGAAGCGCCGCGAGCGTCGCGCAGTACATTACGGAAATGGAGCAGGATGCGCGCTTTGTCGCCATCGACTGGAAGACCAGCGCGTCCCAAGTCGAGCCGTTTCCGGAACTGCAAGTGCGGCTCGCGCCCGAGATCGTCGCGCTCGAGCTGCCCGACGCCGCGTGTGACCCGGCGCGCGGTGGCACGCACTTAACGCCGCAGCAGTTCCACGACGCTCAATTGCGTGGCACGCCCAACAAGGTCGCGCTCATCGATGTGCGCAACAACTACGAATACAAGTGCGTAGGAGGACATGTGTGACGTGTGCGAGGGATCATGCGGCACACTGACTGATGGTTTTCTGATACGATTAGCATCGGCCACTTTGACGGCGCGCTCAACCCCAACACGCGCCGCTTCAGCCAGTTCCCTGAGTGGGTGCGTCAGGAGCTACCGTCGCTGCAGCAGAAAGACGCGATCCTCATGTACTGCACCGGTGGCATCCGCTGCGAAAAGGCCTCAGCGTACCTCAAGCACCTCGGGCTCGAAAACGTTTTCCAGCTGCAAGGAGGCATCCACCGTTACCTCGAACAATTTCCCGACGGCGGCCGCTTCCAGGGCAAGAATTTCGTCTTTGACCAGCGCGTGGCGATGGCCTCGAACGACGAGACCATCGCCGGCAAGTGCGAGCGCTGCGCCGAGCCCTACGACGTCGTCTCAGGCTTGCGCTGCCAGTACTGCCGCTCCCATGTGATGCTCTGCGAGACGTGTCGCGACGACGACCACGACGACGACTGGGTCTTCTGCCGCGACCACGCGTTCCTCGTCGTCGGCTCGCTGGACGCACTCGCAGCGACCGCTCAAACGCTCGAGAACGAGCTCAAGTTGGAGCGCGGCCACGGCCGCAAGGGCAAGCGCCGCTCCATACGCAAGCAGCTCGACACGGTCGAGCAGGCCCGGATACGAGCGCTCGCCAAGCAGTAACTCGGTCGGTATCCGATGGATTTTCGGTCCAAACGCACTGACACGGACCGGCCGATCCATTAATACAACCCTCCCAACAGTTCCTTCACCACTACGGGTCTCTGCTTTGTCCTCGCTAAAGAAACCGTTTGGTGGTGCTATGGATCTGCTTGACCGGCGCACGAGCACGACGACGCGGCGTGGCACGCTGCTGCCCGGCGGTGCGCGTCGCAATGGCGTCCCCACCGGCACCACTGCGACTGCGACTGCCGCTGGCGCCACGCCGGACAAGGCCACGACCGCGCTGCTGGACGAGTTCCGCGCGCACGAAGAAGATGTCGCGGCGCGCGTCCTCCAACGCGCGGCGCGCGCGTATCTGAGCCGGCGATTTGTATCCAAGCTGCTCATGCGAGTGTATAGGAGGCAGTACGATCCGATCGCGAAGCAGTACTACTACATCAACACCGAGACCAACGAGACGACGTGGCACAAGCCGCTCGCGCTGCAAATGTTTTTGTCGGACGCGCACGAGGTGCCTGTGGCCAAAGCGAAGGGCGACATACTACCCGTGGGCGAGGCCTCGCGCCGCATCCAGCGCGCAGTGCGAGCGTGTTTAGCCAAGAAACTCATGCAACGGCTCGTGCGCGAAAACTACATGAAGCTCTTTGACGCGTCGAGCAGGACGTTCTACTACGTGAATACCCGGACGGGCGAGAGATCGGGCGACAAGCCACTGTTTCTCGGGAAAGACGACGCGAACGACATCCCCGTGGAGACCTTCCAGTTCCGCAAGGCCGTGTGCAAGGTCTCAAGCAGCAACAACCTCTACGGCTCGGGCGTGCTGGGCCTTTTCGGGGCGTCATCTTCAACTCGGTGGCTGTGTCTATTGAGCGACGCCAAGACGCTGCCCGACGCCGCGACCGCGAGCACAGCCCACGTGCTCTGCAACTTCTCGCCGGACGCGACGAGCGTGCCCTTCCCAGTGGCCTTACGGCCCGAGTCGTTCTTCGCATCGATATGGGTGGACGCCAAAGGTTATGCCACCGGCGTCGCCCAGTTTGCGTTGTGTGCTGTGGACAAGGACGCGTTTCTTGAGCGTGCGGGCACCAACATTGAGCCGTTGCGCTTTGAGATGAACGACCGCAAGATGGGCTGCGCGGACGCGTCGGGCGGTGGCGGCGTACTGCGCAAGTCGGCTGTGGAGATCGTGGGCCACCCGCACGGGAAACCGAGGGTCGTCCACCCGCGCGTCCTCCACAAGCTGCTGCCGCACTCGATCGCGCCGCTGCAAATGCAGTTCGACAGAGAGACTGAGACGGGCAGCGCCGGCTGTGCCGTGTTCACGCGCGGCGGTAAGCTGCTCGGGCTGCTGCCGTTTACACCCCTGAAAGAGCCGCCGCCACGCGTGTGTTTCTATATCAAGCCGATCCTTGACGCGGCTACCGCACTCGTAAGTACGTTCGTTGTCATCTTCCCCCCCGCGGAGATGACTGGGGAGCCCTATCACTTGAGATGGGTAAACTGACTCGCTCGATGTCTGTGTGTTTAGCTCCACCAGAGCCGTTCCTGCTCACGACGTGTCTGGCTTCGCACGAGGTGACCGTGTGCTGGTCCATCGTACGCTGGTTCAAGCCGCTGCCAGGGCTCGCGATCACGTACGAGCTCGAGCTCTGTCGACCCGGGACCGGAGGGTCGAAACGGTCATACGACAAGTTTGAACGCGTCTACCAAGGCAGCCGCAAGAGCAAGCACGTGGGCGGACTGGAGAGCGACCGGCTCTACTCGCTGCGCGTGCGCGCGTGCAATCCGATGGTCAAGAGCGCGTGGAGCCACGTGCTTTCGTTCCGCACGATGCCGACGCCGTCCCTCGCGTGGCGGATCCCACGGTACTGTACAAGTATCAGCGACGCGTGCCAGCGCATGACGCAGCAGCGCCACGACGCCACGGTGCAGCTGCAAGGGGTCCATTGGGTCGCCCGCCATCTCGAGCAGCAGGGAGGGGACGCTTTGTACAACGCCGAAATCGAGTTCCTGGAAGCCAATGGACTCGCGTGGGTATTGGAGACCATCACTGCGCGATTCCCGGAGCACCACGCGCTCGTGCTGCTCACGTTGCGCGTGCTTACGACACTCACGCGGCTCCAGGGCCGTACACAACGGCTTCTCTCACAGGTCGTTCAGATGCAGATCGTGAAGAGTCTGCTCGAGCGCCATGTTCCTGTCGGTAGCCCCGAGACACCAGCACGGATACCGACGCCCCAGGCCAACGAAGCGAATGTGATGACCGCGACGAAGGAAGAAGACCGCCTGGCGATCTCCCTTGCCTGTGTCGAGTTGCTGGGCGCGGTGCTGGACGGGGAGAATCCGTCGTCGGCTCAACAAACCGCCCAGGTGCTTGAGCTCGCGCCCTTCGTACTCGCCGTGCTGTCACGTGATGGCAACCGCCTTGTGAACGAGCACGCTCCATTCGTCGCCGAGAGCGTGTTCCTGCTGGCGCGCTACACGCACAACCACAGTACGTTGTCATGCTCTTTGGTCTGTGTTTGGTCCGGTGACACTGACCGGACTTTTTCGTTCTCTTTTTTCTCACACCAGCCCCTACTGGCAAGTGGCAGCTCGTGGAGAGCGGACGTCTCGCCGTGCTGCGCGACATCCTGCTTGCCTACGCCACCAGCAGCGCGAGCACCGTCGTGTACTGGACGCTGATCACACTGGGCAACGTCGCCTACGCGTGTCCTCCCGGAGCTGCCCGTGAGCAGCTCAAGCACGAGACCCAGACACTCCACCTCGTCGGCGCCGTCTGCCACGCGCGCACGCAGTGTCTGTTGCGGCTCCACGAGCTCGAATTGGCCGTCGGCACCGCGCAGCGCGAGTTCGCGCGGCTCGCGGCGAACGTCATGGGCGACGACATGCGCAACGAGCTGGACGCGTACGAGCACGACATCCAGACGTTAACCCACGCGATCCACGAGCTCCACGACAATGGCGACGTCGCGCAGGCCGGCGATTTCGCGCTGCGGTACGTGCTCACGGACGCGCAGCGCCGCGTGCAGCAGGCGTCGCAGCGCATTCTGCGCACGCTTTTGCTGCGCACCACGGCCGCGGCGTTCGCGAAATGGCAGGACGCCACGCGGTTTGAGCGCCAGTGCGCCGTGGTCCGGCGCTTCGAGTCGGCCGTCCGGCTCCGGCAACTGAGCGCAGCGTTCCGCAAGTGGGAAGTGGCTCTGCGCGCGTGGCGCCAGCACCACAAATCGGTCGTGGTCGACACTGTGCTGGGCGCCGGGCTCGCGCTCGACCTCAACAAGCGCAAGAAAGAACGATACCGAGTACTGGCGCTACAGAAATGATACGAGGGATCCTGCGGATTCTGTATGATAAGAGAGACTGATGGAATCGCTGACGGTCGCGAAACAAGTGATAGGGATACGGTAGCGCGTAGCGGCGGCGTGGCGACGACAGCGTCGTGACATCACGAGCAGAGCATGTCGATGCGGACCCGCGCGTTCGTGGACTGGGTCTCTTTGGACGACGGTGGACGCGCCACTGGCGGCCGAGCCGCTTGGAGCAGCAGCGCGCGCAGCTCGGCGACGTCGCGGCGTGCCTGCGCGACTTGCGCGCCCACTTGGTCCACGCGCTGCTGGATCTCCCGGTAGAGCGACGGACACGGCGATCCACACGACGCCACGGTGTCGTCTTCGTCCTCGTCTTTCCGGTCCGTCGCGGTGCCGGCGGACGACCACGACGACCGCAGCGGCGGCGGCGGTCGTCGTTGCGCCCAGGGCAGAGGCGGTGGCGGAGGATGCGCGACCATGCTCTCGAGTTCTTGGTCGTCTGCCTCGTCTTGCTCAACCCGCGCGTCGCTCCAGTCGCGCCGCCGCTTGCGGTACA
The DNA here is from genome assembly GCA_023337735.1 of Pythium biforme. Classification (NCBI taxonomy): domain Eukaryota; phylum Oomycota; class Peronosporomycetes; order Pythiales; family Pythiaceae; genus Pythium; species Pythium biforme. The sequence continues at coordinate 10,265 of JAADXJ010000358.1, forward strand.
AGGCCGTGGCCTTGCGGCTTGAGGGCGTCGGCGACAGCGCAGAAGAAGACGAAGCGGTGGGCGGCACGAGAGCGACGCCGCGAGCCGTCGGCGTGCGGTGGGGCATTGAGTCACTCACTGATCGGCCGGGGGACGACACTCGGTTGTCCAGAGCTGACGGAAGACCGGGAACGTTGGAGAATGACCGTCCACGTGTGGGTATAGATCCGCTGGGAGAGCGAGAGCGAGAGAGACTGAGAGAGATGGGGAGGTCGTCGTGGATCGATCGCCGCAACCGAAGCATGGCGACGGCGAGACGAAGGAGGGGAAGCACGAATTCCGTGCAAGGGTTTTGCTGACCATGCTCATTGGTCGGACGGCTTGGACTCCGTCCGTACAGATAATAATTGTGTACTTTCAAGTCGATTGGGTGGTTGGTCGGTCGTGAAAAGATGTAAGGAACATCGACGAACGTTGGTGAAAGTGACGCTGGTCGAAAGCAGCAGGGTCTGCCCTCTGGGTAACGACGTGGTCATGGCATATAGGTTCTCTCCCGTTCCACGTTGATCGGCTATGGAGACAGGTCGGTCGACTTGGTAGGTACGGATATCCTGAATTAGCTATGAAGCTAGTCTCGAGTGTGGCCGTTGAAGTGGTCGGTCGGAACATCGCTCCAAACGGAACGAAGCTGCAAGAACAATTTGTTTGTATTGTAATATTACCGTACTCCCGAGCACAATCGCGATGTCGAGTGCTTGTGTTATTGTGCTACAGGCTCGTCGCTGCTCACAGTCCTCGAATTCGGCAGTGTTCGGGCACCGGTCTTTTTAGCTCTTCGTCGTGGTTCGCGATATTACTATAATAGTACGTTGGTTCGTCCCACTTTCATTCCATTTAGAAATGGTAGAAAATAAAGAAGCTTTTTAGAATGGCTCTAATACAACACCAGCAAACGAAAATCGAACTCCGCTGTCGACACTCGAATGTGCGAGAGTGAATGAACAGGATCGTTGCTGGCGTGCTGGCTGGCTCGGTCGGGTCCCATCCATGGCGCTGACATGGGATGCTGCTGGAAAGGAGCACGCGTCGCGCCCCCTCCAGTGTTCTGTCACGTTCTCCTCAGACATCATCACACTGACGACATGAGGCGGAGGAAGACCGTGCGGAATTCCGCGGATGAGGACGACGAAACGAAACGCACAGATGAATAGATAGAGACACTGAGGCTATTCAAGAAGTCGTAGGACACATGTATAAATGGAGTTTCGTACACCTACCGGCCACGACCGTCTCAGATCACGGCGTGGAAGTCGGCCTCCGGGATCCGGTCATCTTCACGGCCGCTGCTCGCGCCACCCATCTGCATCGCCATGGCGTTCATGAGCCCGGCGTTGTGGGCCATGCTCAGCATGTCGCCGCCGGGCATGGCGGCCGCAAGCGCGTTGAAATCGGCCGCGCGCATGCCCATGGCACCATTGCCATGGCCACTGCCATTGTGGTTGCTACCGTTCGCGCCAGCGGCGTCGATCGACATGGTCGTCGAGAGGTCCGTGTCCTGGCGCACTTCGTTGCGGATCGCGTCCTGCACGCGGCGCAGCGTCGACAGCGCCGTCTCGCTCTCCGTGTCGTTGCGGTCCTTGAGCACTTGCAGTACGTCGCGGAACGCGCGCAGCTTGTCCTGGAGCGTGAGGTTCGGCGCGCTGCTGTCGTCGCCGTCGTCTTCAACGTCGTCGTCGGGCACGTCGTTCGTGGCCTGCACGACCTCGAAGAACTCTTCATGGATGCTGTTCTCAAACTTGGCGTCGTCGTTCAGGAACTCGGACAGCGGCATCGAGTCCTCGATGCGCAGGTACAGCAACAAGTGCGAGAGCTCCGGGTCGAGCGCCTCGGCCTCCTGGTTCACTTGCAGGTCCGCGCGCGGCTCAAGCCGGTCGGGCACGACCTGCGCCATGGACCAGCCGCGCTCGACGGTCTCGTTGCTGATCTCGTCCCAGCCGAGCGTCGCCCACTTCATGGCATAGAGCACGTTCGTGCGAAACGACACTTTCTTGCCCTCGTCAAACTTGTCGATCACGTGGCGCAAGTGGTGGCGGCGGTAGCGCATCTTGGCGGTCGAGAGGATGCCGTTGTGCATCGGGTTGAGCGCTGTCATGCCCTCGGGCAAGAAGAGCACGACAATGTTCGTGAGCTCCAAGTGCGCGACGGCGTGGGATGGCGCCTCGTTCAGGATCAGCAAGATGTGGCGCTTCTGCGAGGCCATGGCAAAGTCAAGTCGCTGGAGCCACTTGGAGAAAATCACGCCCGTGACCCAGGCCTTGCTGTTCCAAAAGTACTGGAGCGAGTGCTGCTCGGCCGACTTCTTCTTGAAGCACTTGGGCTGCTCGTGGTGCGACACAAAGAGCGGCTGCAGCTTCTCCGAGCCACTGGCGTTGCAGCAGTAGGCCGCGACGAACCGCTTCTTCGCGAGTTCTGGGTCTTCCGGGTCTTCGTCGGGGGCGTCGCCGTCCGCAGCGTCGTCGCTTGTCATGGCGCCGTGCTGCTGTGCCAGCGACGGGTTCAAATTGTAGAGCACGCCCATCTCGGCCATGGCAAAGATGTTGTTGAGCTCGTACTTCCTAGTCTCCTGGGCGAGCGCGTCCATGGTCGTAAACTTGATCACGCGCTTGTTGTCGCCGGCATTGGCGTGGCTGCCATTGCCATTGCCACTGCTGCCACCGGCCACACCACTGAGCGGCACGGCGTCGCCATTAAACTTGCGGAAGCTAAAGTTGTGGCGCAGCTGGAACGAGTGGAGCCAGCCGTTCGAGAACTCGGGCTGCTCTTCCTCGGGGATCCCGAGCATCTTGGCAAAGTGCTTGGCCTTTTCCTTGGTCATGTCGCCCTGCACCGTGATGCCGCGGTGCGCGCACTGGATGACCCAGTTGGCCAGCGCGTTGTCGAGCTGCGGGTGCTGCACGACGCGGCGCTTCTTGATGCCCAACTCGAGCGAGCTCATGTTGATGAACTCGTGCTGGCGCCGCAAGATGCCCGAGATCGTCGACTGCGCCGGGGTCTTCTTGAGCCCAAACTCGTGCTTGGTCCACTGCGCGAGGTCCTTTTGGGACATCACGCCGCCGCTCTTCTGGTAGAACTCGCAGATGATCTTGCGCTGGTGGTTCGTGAGGTTGCCGTTGCCGCTGGCCGCGCGCTTGCCTGCGGCACTGCCGCCCGAGGTGGGCGCTGCCATGGGCGCTGCCATGGCAGCGGCCGTGGCCGCGGCGTGCGCCGCATGGGCGTGGGCGTAGGTGTGGGCGTGGGCACCGGCGTTGGCCGCTTGGACGGCGCGCGCGTGGGTCGCCGACGTGAGCGCCGCGTTGGCTGCCAGCACTGAAGGCACGTGCGCGGCCGCCGGGTTTAGTCCGCCGTTGGCCGCCGGTGTGATGCGGCGGCGTCCCATGAATGGCGTGAGTCGATGGCTCCCCTCTCTTATCCGATGGAGGCTCTGGCGGGCGCTTTTCGCGAGGCAGGCCTGGCGATTCGCTTTGGCGAGGGAAGCTGCCACAGAGGACCGAATGAACGGAATGGAGAGGGAGCAGAGGGCGGAGAGGTGGGAAGGAGGAGGGAGAGGAGGGGAGAGGAGGGGAGAGAGGGTATACCTCTGTTATATCATACTAGCAAACCACCGGTATCCACAGGTATGCACCAACAAGGGTTGTACCAGCTGAGATGGATACACAGCGCACTGCAGATCCTGACAGACCCAAACAGTCGCTCTCACACCAGTCTTCTTCGAACTCGTATCATGGTGCTCGTGACGGTGCTCGTGGGCGTCGGCGTCGGCGCCGCCGTGGCTGCGTTCTTCACAGGGCTTCTCTACCTGAGCGACAACCCACGGCTTCCGCCGCTCGCGCAGCTGCAGCGCGAGCCGCCGCGCAGCGGCTACGACCTCGCCGACCTCGCGGCGCCGCGTGTCGCTGGTTGGGGGCTGCGCGTGCTCGCGTTCCTCACGCGCTCGCGCGTCATCGGGCGGCTCGTGAGCCGCCACCTGTACGACACGAACGGCATGCTCGTCGTGCGTCGCGTGGCCGCGAGTGTCCCCGACCAGCCGCTCTACTACCCCCTCGTGGACGCAGCAAGCGTCGCCCTGCCGTTAGACACACTGGATATCAAGGCGTTCAGTCAAGCGAACGCCACGGCGAAGCGATCTGGCATTGATGGCTTCCACCACTGGACGATCGCCGACTACACCACGCGGTACGCGTCCGGCGAGCTCTCGCCCGTGCAAGTCGCGCGCGCTGTGCTCGCGGCCATCGAGCAGTCCGAGTGGGGCCACCAGCCGCTGCGCATCTTTGTGGACAAGGTCGACGACGACGTGCTCGCACAGGCGCGCGCCTCGGCCGCGCGGTACGCGCAGGGCACACCGCTAGGCTTACTTGACGGCGTGCCCGTCGCGGTCAAAGACGAGATGGACGTGCGTGGCTTCAAGCTGTGTGCCGGTACGTCGTTCTTGGGCGATCTCAAAGGTGTCGCCCAGGAAGATGCACTGCCCGTGGCACGACTGCGAGCGCAAGGTGCCATCATTGTCGGCAAGACCAATATGCACGAAGTCGGCTCGGGCGTCACGGGCTTCAACATGACCCACGGCACGCCGCGGAACCCATACAACCCAGTACACTACCCGGGCGGCTCGTCTAGTGGCTCGGCTGTCGCGGTCGCCGCGGGCATTGTGCCGTTAGCGGTCGGCTTGGATGCCGGCGGCTCGATCCGCATCCCCGCGGGGCTCTGCGGCGTCGTCGGGCTCAAGGCGACGTTTCTGCGGATCCCACCGGTCTGCGCCGACTGTCCGTCCATGGGGCACGTCGGGCCGATCACGGGCAGTGTACGAGACGCCGCACTGGCCTATGCAGTCATGGGCGGCGGCCACGAGAGTGTCGCACGGTCACTTGCACAGCCGGCGGTCTCATTACGTGATTTTGAGCAGACGACCTCACTCGCAGGACTGAAAGTCGGCTACTTCCCGAGCTTCTTGAACCACGCATCGCCCGAGATCTCGAGCGCAGCGCTCGCGGCTCTGCAACAGCTCGAGTCGCTGGGCGCGCAGCTCGTCGAGGTGGGGCTGGACTTCCTGCAGGCGATCCATTTCGCACACAGCCTCACGATCTCGACCGAGCTCGCGCAGCATCTCGACACCGTGTTCAGCGAGTTCCACAAGCTCTCGCCCGAGGCCCAGATCTTGCTGAGCTTTGCGCGCCACTTCACGGCGACAGACTTGGTCGCGGCCCAGCGCGTGCGCGCGTTTGCGTTGCGGCAGCTGCAGGAAAACGTGTTTAGCAAGGTTGACGTGTTCGTGGGTCCGACGACCGCGATCTCCGCGCCTCGCATTCCAGCAGATGCGCTCACGTACGGCGAGCTTGACACCGTCGCGTTGGGCCGCATGATGCGGTACTCCGTGTACGCCAACTTTGTCGGGAACCCGGGCATCGCCGTGCCCGTGGGGTACGACTCTGACGGCCTTCCGATCTCACTCCAGATCCAGAGTGCCCACTACGAAGAAGCCGTGCTGTTGCGCGTGGCCCACGCGGTCGAGACCATCTACGCGGCTGACCAAAGGCAGCCACAGGTGTACTTTTCGATCATTGACGCGGCCGCCAGTCAGTCCAAAGCGTAATCGTGCTGTGAATGTATTACCTTTTTCTGCGTCGCATGCACGGTCTATTGCTTGTCGCTGGCGCGCTTCTCGGCGGCCGCCTTGGCGTTGGCGAGCGACACTTCAAACGGCGGGTAGCAGATGCCTTCTTCCGTGATGATGCCCGTGAGGTACTTGCCCGGGGTCACATCGAACGCTGGGTTGAACACGGGGCAGTTGAGCGGCGCGATGCGCTCGCTGCCGATGCACGTGACTTCCTCGGCCTCGCGCTCCTCGATCGGGATGCTCATGCCTTCCTTGAACGTCAGGTCGATTGTGCTCGTGGGCACACAGGCGTACACCGGCACCTTGTTCTCGTTCGCGACGACCGCGAGCTTGTACGTGCCGATCTTGTTGACGACGTCGCCGTTCGCCGCGACGCGGTCGGCACCAAAGAGCACAACGTCGACCTTGCCCGAGAGCATGAGGTATCCAGCGGCGTTGTCGGCGATTAAGTGCATGGGCACACCTTCGCGCATGAGCTCCCAGGCCGTGAGGCGCGCGCCTTGGAGGCGCGGGCGCGTCTCGTCGACCCACACGTGGATGTTCTTGCCCTGCTTGTGGCTCTCGTAGATGACGCCAATGGCCGTGCCAATGTCGACCGTCGCGAGCGCACCAGTGTTGCAGTGGTGCAAAATGTTGCTGCCGGGCTTGACGATCGACGCGCCAAACTCGCTCAGGCGGCGGTTGATGTCGACGTCCTCTTCGGCGAGCATCTGGGCCGTCGCGAGCGTATGCGCGACGAGCTCCGCGACGCTCATGCCCTTGACAGCCTGGCTCTGCAGCTCAAGCACCACGCGCTCCGTCGCTAATGGACAAATAGATCGGCAACAGCGTCAGGCATGAGTTACGCAGTGATCTATAGGTGCCAACGCACCCCACGTAAGGTTCACGGCCGTCGGACGCGCCGCATCGATGTAGGCCTTGGCCTCCTTGATGGTCGTGAGGAATGCGTCGACGGTGGTCGACGCTGTCACGCCGTTGGCTGCAATCGCGAGGCCGAACGCGCCAGCCGCGCCGATCGCCGGGGCGCCACGCACCGCCATGTCGCGGATCGCAACCGTGACTTGCTCGACGGTCTCGCAGCGCATCAGCACGAGCTCCGAAGGGAGCTTGCGCTGGTCAATCAGCTGCAGGCCGCTGTCCTTCCAGAGCACCGAGCGCATGCGGTCCGTCGCCATGGTGCTTCGCTTATTGGCAGTCGCTCTCGTCCACAATTGAGGATCGAGGAATGGGAGGAGGGCCGCCCATGCATACAAGTTTTGCGCTTGCCATATGCTGGACACGTCGAGGAGCTACCCACCGCTGATTGGCTTGAAAATTCACATGGCATCTGAGTCCGGTAGTCTGATGTGAGCCGACTCAAGCTTTTTGGCTTGGCTTGGCTCGATACGAACCGTGGACGGATCCTGAAGAGACACTCGAGGAGATCCATTTTCCAAGGAAGAGGAGGGAAGAAGACGACAATAGCGATGCAGTGGACGGCGGAGCTGGACGCACTGCTGAACCAGTGCGTGTTCGAGTGCGGCTACGACTTCACGTCCGCTGCGGCGCTGCTCGTGAGTCGCGCGCGACAGCTCCGGCTCGTGAGGTACGGAAGGAACACAGGGTTTTGACGCGAAGGGGATTCAGTCTCATGTCTCTGCTTGTGGATGCGTTTAGTGGTGATGAGCGGATCGTGGTGGCGAGTGACGAGTGCCAAGTGCGGTGGATGGAGATCAATCCGGTGGTGGAGGAAGACGAGGATGACGGAGGAGGCGACCGTGACGATGGCACTGGCGAAAACAGTGCATTCTTTCGACACTCGTTCCACGACGACGACTTCCACTTCTATCTTCCTCAGACAGACTCACCTCTAACTACTGGCGTCGAGACGGCTGGCCGAGCGGAGGTTGTTGAGGCCGCGGAACGCCACAACGAGATTCGTCCTGTGGAGCGCACGCTGGAGGAAGTTACTGAGCCTTCGACTGGTGTGGACATTCCGGAAGGATGTCCTCGCCTTGAACTCTCGCTCTCGGACGCAGACCTGGACGCGCTATTGAACTCGCTTCCAAACGCCGGAGCCGATGACTCACAGGAGGACGCAGCGGGTTCGAAACGCGAACGCCGTGCGGATGGGGCGGGTAGTTCGAGCGAGATGCAGTGGGTGCTGTCGTTCCTGTCGAATCCGGAAGAGGCCGCGCACCACGACGCCGAGGCCAAGAACCTGTTGTTCGAGACGGGGGACCGATCGGAAGACGACAACTTCCAGTACTTCTTGCAGCAACTCAGCCACGCCAACCTCACGAGTCCAGATAAACCCGTCAATAACCACACTACGGCAACAGCAGCCGACGCAAGCGACTCGCGAGGTGGTGGTGATCTCGACACGACTTCAGACGAGGGCGAAGATAGCGACGAAGACTGGACGGAGGCCAGAAAGCAGATCAAGACGACTGGGCCGATTCGAGAAAGTGTGCCCAAGACCGAGCCCAAGAAAATTGGACACTCACCGGGTCACAAGCGTCGCCTTGACCCGAAAGCAAGCCACATGGATGAAGTGCTTCCACCCGCAGCGCCGCTTCGATTCCCACCACGTATCGAAGCACTGGATGCTTTCAACACCGACGACGGTAACAAAGAGGACTTGGACGACAATGGCTTGGATGCGCTACAGCGTTACGAACCGCCACCGTCAGCGAGCTTACCACTTCGAATGCCCCCGCCGGATTTCATTCGCCCCGCGGCCCCCAGCAGCTCGAAATTGCTTGCCTTGTCCCATGAGATCGGTCAGCAACTGCGCAAGAACGGCGAGTTTCAGTTCCCCAAGCAACTATTTCGCGATATTGACACTGCAGCGAACATCGACGACGACCACGTGCAAGTGCCAGAAGACGATCCGTGAGAATGCATGTACCTTTCATTAGTGTGTGGCTCTACGAGCGGCGACTCCGCTTCGAAGCTGGACCTGCACCCGCATCAACTGCCTTTGCTTTCTTTGCCCGCGCAGGCGATGTCGTCTTCCCACCATCCAACCGTTGTCGCCGTTTCTCTAGCTCTTTTTGTTCTTCCACAACGTGCATGACACTTGCGTCGATGCCCATGTCGTCGTTGAAAAGCTGCAACCACCGCACTTGTTGATCACTCAGCCGATCTCGAGGACCCTTGACCTCCACAAGCTTCAGCTCGAACTGCCACGCTAAATCATCTCTCACGAGTTCATTCACAGAGTTCTCGTTGGCCGCCGATGTACTCAGAGTCTTTTCCCGGACATCAACCGCGTCAAGCTTCTCGTCTCGTGCGCTTTTCTGCACCGCATTGAGGTTCATCGAGTACTTCATTCCGCAGTATTTGTACACGTCGAGCGACTGCGACCTGGCTTGGTGCATGAAGTCCGCGAACTTGTCATTGGGTCCTTTAACTGTGACTCGCACCAGAAGAAGATCGGGGAGTCCATTCTGAGCACGGTGGAACTCCTCGGAGCTTGCCATATGCCTCAGAAGCTTCGAAAGCGAGCGGCGTCCCATGGCAGCCACAACGACCTGATGAAAACGAAGAGTCATCTTGTCGCTCCAGCTCACAAAACGCGAAATCTGGCCTTCGTGAGCCACCCAAGTCGACTCCAACAGCGAGAGGACACCTTCCATCGTCATGTGATTCTCGATGTCGTCAAGAAGCTTCTCAATCTGATCGCGTCTCGCGTCGTAAAACACCTTCGCGAAACCAAAATCGAGTGGGGCGGCTTGATAGGCGCTCTGGAATACATCCGGAACAGGAGCGTACAGCACGTCCCACATGAAGAGCCCAAAGAGATTGATCAGCACACGCCCTTCGCAGTGGACGCCGTACCATGCAGCTCCTGTCGTATGGGCGTCGTCCGCCTGGGTATGATAGTACTGAAGCACCAATTGTTCCACGTCGCAGGGCTCGTCGTCGTATCCGATAAATCGAGATTTCTCGCCAGTGCTCTTGTTTAGCGGTCGGCCTATGATGAAATTCTGTGGGTAATCGGGAGCTGGCGCCGACAAGTGGTCTTCACCAACCGTATCCGCACCTGCTATTGGCTTCTCGGGAAGCAAAATAGTTTCAGCCTGCCCAACAGCAGTTTCTTCATCAGAGGACGACACCAAATCGACGAAGTCCCCGTTGTCATGGTCGACCTTCTGCTTTTTGACGGACACAACGACGTCCGTAGTCGTAGACGAAACGCCTACCTGGAGATCTTTGCGTTTTGATAGCCGCTCGTGCCGGCGTTGAATCGCAATGAGACCTGCACCAAGGATATCGCTGTCATTGAGAGCTTGTTCACAGACACGTTTGGCTTCAGCGTGCTGCTTCAGGTGCTCACAGTTCAACGCGAGGCGCTCATACCAATAAGCACGCTTGCGGACCAGGAACACTGGAGACGCCAGCAAATCACGCAATACCGCAACTGCTCGCAAGTACTGACGCTGTTTCTCGTACAGCGTGCTCGCATGGTGCAACACGCGCGACAGGTGGTATCCGGCGTTGCACTTGACGAAGAATACTGGTCGATCTGCATCTTCGTCTTGATCTGCAGCTTGAAGGTGAAAGCGACTATACGCTCGCAAGCACTTTCGAGCTTCAAGCACAAGATCGTCGAGACTCTTCCATTGAAGCAATAGTTTCTCGAACTGGCTGCAAGCACGGCCTTGCCATTCATCTGAAACCGCAATCTCAGCCGGGGGAAGCACGAGTCGCTGGAATGCAATCAACTCTGGAAGGTTCTCCACCCATTCGTCCCCAAGAACCCACTCTGGGGGCACCATGTCTTCATCCTTTGCTATTTGCGTGAGCGCCATCTGCATTTCGAGTCCGTTCATGATGCGATGCAAGCGCGAGGCGATCTCGTAGCAAATGTACGTCTCCGCCGACCGGAATATCGGGTGACGAATATTGATCTCGTACCTGGCGTACTGCACCTTCTTGAAAATCACCAACAACCCCGGCCATGTCTGTGCCAATGATCCAGTGCCAGAGTACGTGAGGGCGTCGAGACCGCTTCGGCTAGCACCGGATTTCTCGTTGACAACTTGCTGGAAGTTCTTCACTCGAGCAGATGCGGGCATGGATGTTGGAGAGCTGGTCGTCGGCATTGCCGCTTGGAAGTAGAAGAGACGATGCATCCGTGAAAACAGTTCCCGTGCCGCATCTGAGATACGAACAACCAGTATGATGTCATCCTTGGAGTTGCGCTGCTGTAAAAGCGGATAACTCTCGAGCCAAATCGAATGCATCATCTTTGCCACAGGAATCCTCGACCCGTCCACACGGCGTTGCGTCATCACGAGCCGCTTGATGGCTTGGAAGATCTCACTTTTGCTGGTCCCGTTTCCAGTTGCGCTCACCGCGGTCGATGCAGCATCCTTGCCGTTGTTTCCAGTCTTGCTGGCTCCCTGAGGAGACGAGTTGCGAGCGTTTCCAGGCGATACGCGTGCCTTGCCGCCACTCAGTTTCTTCCACAGCGCCGTGAGTTCCGCGCTGGCTGCACTTTCCTGGATCGCCTCCAGCGCGAGCAGGAGCTGCGCCTCCTGGTCTTGCGGGGACATAAACACGGGCGACAGGAGCGTTGGCGTCAACAATAGTCCTGAATTCACGAGTGTTTGGATCGTCGATTGCACTTGACGATGGTCTGCGACTTCCGGTAAAAAGCCCAACGCGCTTTCTGTTTCTACGGATGTATCCTCCGGCTCCACTGCTGGCTCCTTGGCATCCTGAGCGTCGTCGTCGGCCGTTCCGTTCGAAGCTTCGGTCGTCACAATGTCTTCGTCCGTCGCGGGTTTCCACGGGCGGCGCGTAAAATACGAGACAAGCGACGACACCTTGAACCACGGACCCTTGCGCTGGAACAGGCGCGCGTACACGTGCTGCTCGAGTGGCGAAAGGCGGTCGAGGAAATGCTGCGCGAGCGCCAGTTCCTTGGGCGAGTAAAGCCGTCGGAAATCGGGCCGTTCCTGTGCAATCGTGCGCAGTACGAGCGTGAAATGGGTCACGTACGCATCGCCATATACTGGCGCGTTTAGTGGTGTCCCTTGCAAGCCGCTATCAGCGCTGGGGAGTGCACTACAGGCACCGATGTCGCCCGCGTTGCCGTCGCTCATGTGCTGCGGGTTGGCGCGTTTCCCTCGAATGAAGTGGAGTGCAATCCCGCGAAATGATGCGGGAGTGCGTACCTAGTGAGGTGGGTGAACTGCAACAAACAACTTATTGCCAAAACCGAACTTAGTGAATCATCACGGGCTGGAAAGCGAAGCGAAGCGAAGCTAATGTGAAATATTTCGCGAATATCTTCGCGTCTCTTCGGGACCCTTCCATGCCAGCAGACTTTGAGAACACCGCGTCACAGGAAAAAGAAACGATACGCCGACTGGAACGTCTCTGGAACATGGTCATACTGGATGCTCATTACACCCAGAAAACGATTCGACGGCGTGTACAGTCAGCGGATGGCACATCGAATGGCACAGTGTATGGCACGGCGGATGGTACAGCGGATGGCAGCAACGGTGGGGCTTGTGGCGTGGTTGGGTGGCGATCTATTGTGTCGGACGCGCGCGGCGCCAGCGGCGTCGCCTCTGCTGCAGGTCGTAGTGGCTGAAAACCATGGCGTGATGTTCTGCCATAAATGCGATGATCCACTGCATCAAGGCTCCTACGGTACGTATATGAATGCACGACAGGGACCTGAGAAGTGGAAGTGAAGACCCCCAGCCTGACTATTTGAACGGATTCTGTCAGTCCCCGCTCTCTCAAGTGTCTATTCTCCAGGCGGCTACTTCGAGATCGGAGGCAGGTAATACCGCTGATGCGCCCCCCACACAGCGACGCAATGGTCTCAAAAACGTTTGACGTGACTTGTCTAGAGCTGGTGTACGGGGTTCCGAACTGCGGCGAGACACCGCTTATGAACACTGACGAAGTGCGAGGACGGATCGTGCTGTTCGATCGGGGCAAGGTGAGTGGGTGGATTGTAGGTCAGGACTAGACGCAAGTATAGACACTAACAGCCGCTTGTGCTTTGTGTAGGTGTCGTTCGCGCTCAAAGTGCAGCACGCGCAGCAGGCCGGTGCGCTTGGCGCCATCATCGTGGATAGCGCGACCTGCGACAACTCACGCGAGCAATGCTTTGAGGAAAAGTTCGCAGTCGTGTCACAAAAAGTAGACGCAGCTACGACGATCACAGTCTTCGAGACGGACCCGTACATCGCGTGGCGGGGTGTGCGCATCCCGTCGGTGCTCATCTCCGCCGCCGACGGCGAGCGCCTGAAGAGCTTCATGAAGTTGGAGGCGTTTGAGCTCCAGGGCGAGACCCACTACATCAACGAGCTTTAGAGCGTGAAATTACCGATCGATCGATCCCTGCTTTTGAAAACGTTCGTTGTATTAGAACACGACACAGAAGATGTGCAGCTACGAGAGAGCCCTCAACGTGAACTTGAGACGGAACCAGCTGATTGATCTTCACTCCGGGTCATCCACAAGGTGGCAGGAATGAAGGTCTTGCTTGTGCGCTATTACAGTGGTGCACACGCACAGGTCGCAGTTTGCCACTTCATTACCGGTTTGGCCCTCAACTACATCAACACCAGCTCATCTCTCTGCTCACTATGGCTCCTCCCGTTTCGGACATCGGCATGAAGTATCGCTTCCTCGGGGACTCGGGGCTGCTCGTCTCGACCTTTGGCTTTGGCTGCATGGTCCAGGACGACACGCAAGTCGACCAGGCGTATGAGATCATGGCCCACGCGTACAATCACGGCGTCAACTTCTGGGACACGGCCGAAGTGTACGGCGGCGGCGGCTCCGAGCGTGTGGTCGGGCTCGTACTGCAGCGCGGCATCGACGAGAAGGTCTGGGCGCGCGAAGACCTGGTGCTCTCGACCAAGATGTTCTTCGGCACCAGGTCCGGTCCGAATGCGCAGGGCCTGAGCCACAAGCACATTGTCGAAGGCACGAAGGCCTCGCTCAAGCGTCTTGGTGTCGACAACGTCGATGTCTTGTTCCTCCACCGCCCGGAAAAGAGCACGCCGATAGAGGAAGTTGTGCGCGCGATGAACTTTGTCATCAACCAGGGATGGGCGTTCTACTGGGGGACGAGCGAGTGGCATGAGTCGGATATCTTGGAGGCCTGCGAGGTCGCCGATCGCCTTGGCCTCATCCGCCCAGTTGTCGAGCAACCGCAGTACAACCTCCTCAACCGCACGCGCATCGAAGTTGAGTTTAGTGCCCTCTTCAAGAAGCACAAGCTTGGATTGACGACGTGGTCGCCGCTGGCTTTTGGCCTGCTCACAGGCAAGTACGCCGCCGGCTTTCCCGAAGGCTCGCGGCTCGCAAACGACTTTTACAAGAACCGGTTCCACGACTTGCAGGCTGCGATCGCCAACACCGAGAAGCTGCGACCCATCGCAGAGGAGTTAGGCTGCACGCTCGCGCAGCTAGCGCTCGCGTGGTGTGCATCCAACGAAAACGTTTCGACCGTGCTGCTGGGCGCCAAGACCATCGAGCAGCTCGACGAGAACCTCAGGGCGTTCCCGTTTGTGACCAAGATGACGCCGGCGATCAAAGCGCGGATCGACGAAGCGATGCCGTTTGAGTACCGTGCGACCGAGCGTGATCGATTCTTTGATTTGCGGGAGAAGACCTATGTCTGATCACAGGTTCATGACACCATTAAAGTCATAATTTAGCAGATGCACGTTGAATTGTTTTATAGCGACAAACTCTCACTTCCGAAAGCTCACTGAGTCGATGCACGGGTGAACAGGCGAACTGCGAACGCTGCGATGCGGTCAATGCCGCGCTTCGCGTCCGGAAGCAGCGTCTCCGAGAGGATCGTGAACGCGTGGGGCATGTGCGGGAAGACATCCAGATCCCAGGAACCCCCTAAGCCATCCGCTTTTGCTTTCTCATACAGCTGGATCGCACTTGGGTAAATCGTGTCGACCGATCCGATCTGGATCAAAGCCGGTGGCAACCCCGAGAGATCACAAGACACGGCGGCCGCGTCTTTCCATGACTTGGGATCATGGGGCGTCGGGTGGAATGCCTTCACCATCGCTTCCCCAAGCTCGAGTGCGAACATACAGTACGAGTCGTCGTGTTTGCTGCCTGGCTCAAAGCCAACGAACGGGCACGACAGCAGCGCACCGCCAGGCATACGCCCTCCCTTGGCCTTCAGACGCAGCATCGTCGACAGACACAAGCCGCCGCCGGCGCTGTCGCCCATCAGCACGATACGACTCCGATCCAGTTGCTCCGATGCCACCACATAC
>JAADXJ010000359.1:0-24911 GCA_023337735.1 Pythium biforme
TCCTTCTCTTGGTCGAAAAAAAGGCTTTTCCGTTGTTGCATGTTGTGTGCGTGTGTGACAACACCTAGCCGCACGCGGTCACCTTTTTCGCACGACCGGTGGCACCCGACATCCCGTTTAGAACCAATCACACTACTTCTATGCTCATTATTCACCAATCATCGAGCCGTAAAATTACATTTTGGCAGACTGAAACACAGATGGCAAGGACGCTCACCATCTCCCTCCATTAGAAGACCCTCATCCTTTCCCGGTTTTTTCACTGCTAGCTGTTCTTGCATATTCGTGAAACGCAAGGGAAACCCAAGAGAAACGTGCGTGGAAGCCCGACAGCATTATCGCTCGACACACCCACGGCGTTCCATTCTGACTCCCCTCCGTCGAGACCTCCTCACGCACACGCTTCGTCGCGTTTGGCGCAGTCGCGGCCGTTTCGATCTTATTCGCGCTTTTGCCGACCAAAAACAGCGAGTTCAGCGAGCGGCCAACTCCCCTCTCTTTGAAGCATGATGCTGCGGCAACTCGTGTCGACCGCCAACACCGGTGGCAGCAGCGCTGTCGGAGGAAGCAGCGCTGCTGGCACCCCGAACACGCAGCTCTCGGATCGCGAGTGCGTGCGTGCGACGCGCAACACGCTCTCGACGCAGTGCTACTCGGCGTGTAGCCAAGCCTACCCGCTGTGCGTCAACTATGCGGCGCTGCCGTCGGACCCGTCGCAGGTCGAGGGCGATGGCAACTACTACTACCAAGGCTGCCCAGCGATGCCGACATGCCACTCGTCTGTGGGCCAGTGCCAGATCCAGTGCCTTCAGAGCAAAAACCAGAACAACCTTGAGTGGATCGTCGACGTCGCGCCGACGCAAACCGACCGCATCGAGACGGCACTGCTTGTCCACGTTGACAAGCTCTCGCTGCCCAAGACGCTCCAGCACATGTGAGTCTTTCATTCTGTTGGTATACTGCAGGTCTCTAGGCACGCGGTTCTGACCATGAAATGTTCGGACGACGGTAGGAAACTCGTGGGCACGACGGAGCACACCCGGAAGGTCCCCATTGACTTCGAGCCGAACGCGTTCGCGAGCGGCACGGGCCTACAGAAGATCACGCTCTTGGACCTGGGCATCGGCAAGATCTCGGCCAACCTGTTCCCGGCCAACCTCTCGACACTGTGAGTATCTCTAACCATTTGCTCTGACAGGATGAGACGGAAGACTCATGAGCTTTCTTTTGAATGGACAGCATCATGCAGCGCACGCAGCTGACCGAATTCAATCCTGTCGGTGGTGACCAGCTCACAGGCCTCCGCGTGCTGTACGTTGAGATCCTGTTAGCCTTCTCTGCTTTAATTGCCTCACTGACTTGGCATCTTCTCTGTTCACGTAGGGATCTGAGCGAGAACTACTTGACGGCCATTCCGCCCATTGTCTTCGATCTGCCCAACCTCACGGATCTCATACTGGATGGCAACAACATCTCAAACATCCACTTGACGTCGGCCGAACTTGAATTCCTGCGCAAGCTTCAAAACCTTGGTTTGCCCACGACTACGGCTCCCGAGAAATGTGGCGCGGGCTTCACTCAGTACACGTGGAGCAACCACACGGTGTGCTACGGAGACAAGGGTGCGTCTGGTGGCAGCACGGGTGACAACCTGCCGCAGAGTGACGGCGGCTCTAGCTCTAATTCGTCGGTGACCAAGTCGGGCAAAATTGGTCTCATTATCGCGGCGATCGTGGCTGCTGTCGTGCTCGCGATCCTCGCTGGCATATTCCTCCTCAAGCGGAAGCGTGCCAGCAAGCGTAAGAACGAAGCCCACCAGACGCTGATGACCGACGAGAAGCAGAAGAGTAAGGTCTCATCAAGCATGCGTTCCATGCTCTCGCACAAGTCCAACGACCTGACAAACCCGTTGCGCGACCCTAACAACGGCGACATTACTCCGAGTCGTAAGGCAACTTTCCGCGAGATTCCGGCTGCGGAAGTGGCAATCATCGAAGTCGTTGCGGAAACCAGTATCGTCACAGTCTCACTCGGCGAGTACAAGAAGAAGAAAGTGCTGGTGAACCGTCTTCGCGTGTCGGACGACCCCGCGGAAAACTGCGAGACTGCGCTGAGTGTGACCCCTG
Source organism: Pythium biforme (assembly GCA_023337735.1). Taxonomy (NCBI): domain Eukaryota; phylum Oomycota; class Peronosporomycetes; order Pythiales; family Pythiaceae; genus Pythium; species Pythium biforme. The sequence continues at coordinate 2,127 of JAADXJ010000359.1, forward strand.
TGGTCGCGCAGCTCCGTCATCCGCAGCTTCTCTCGGTGATCGGATTCATGTGGGAAGATGTTCACACCATGAGCGCAATCTGCGAATACATGAACCGAGGAACACTAGAGGACCACCTGTTGGCGTCGGCGACGACGTTGACGTGGAGGAACTTCAAGCTCAAGGCCGCCATTGATGTCTCTGGGTGTCTCATGTACCTGCACGGCACGTCGCACAGGCTCACATACGACGGCTTGAGCGGTCGCACTGTGTTTGTGGATTCGGAGAAGGGATGCAAACTCAGTACGATGATCGCGTGTCTTCCCAACGGCATGGTAAAGTCCCACCTCGCCAAGTCTACACGTGGCTTCTGCGCTCCTGAAGTGATGGCCGGTGACGCGTCGACACCAGCATCCGACATGTACGCTTTCGGCGTTCTGCTGGCACAAATCGACACGTGTGAGACAGCGGACGAGATGATCCGCACGTCGTTACGCCAGCGAAGTCTTCTTTCAGGAGGCTCTGTGTTGACCGACTCACACGGCGCCTCGTCGCTTCCGGAATCCTTCACGGTCTCTGGCACTAGCAGCATTGGTGACAGCTCGGGTAGTTCAAGTCTGCTGTCCATGTTCTCCTTCACGAAAGATTGCCCCGATGTGGTCAAGGAGCTCGCGTTCTCGTGTCTTCAGATCGACCCGTCGATGCGACCAAGCGCGCAGTACGTGATGGCGATGCTGCAGCACTCCATGTAAGCTCGAAGCCTCGAAGCCTCCACGAAGAGCGACCACGATCCTTCAAAGGTCTGTTGGCGCCGCCAGTTTTTGCCTTGTTTTTCAAGTGGAACTTATCTTATTATCAACAATATAAACCGTATGAGCTCACCACGCCTCGGTTCCCCCCGCAAGTGTCAAGGAACGGAACCAACAGGTGCACTGATCGTTACATGTCGCCTCTATTCTTGTACTAGAATGCCTGTAGCCATGTCTCGACCACAACTCGCCAGCATCGCTGCGCGAACGAGCGCGGACTGTGCGGCGAAATTCCCCTTCGCCTGCTTGGTCTCCGCTCACGCGCGTGCGACCAGAAAGGATCTCCCAACTCTTGTGCGACGTTGAGGTCTAAATGTGCGCAAGCCACTCTGCGCTGAATCCAAATTGGGACAACGCAAAGTCTGAGGGGGATCCATCCAACAACGATGGTTCAGCTCTCGGCACCGGTGTTAATGCGCCGACAGTAGTGCGCTCAGTCTGCTGCTCGCTACCAACGCCAACGGCGCGATCGCTCCCACCGACCACCCAAGCATGGCGGATCCCCTCATCACGATACCACCAACTACGGCACCAACACCAGTAGTCATCAAGGAAGGCCATGTCTCCGTGCGCGGCCACTTTATGGTACGTGACGTGCCTCCACGTCCCTCCAGCCACGGACTAACACGCACGTGTGGCGTATGGAACAGTGGAGAGAGCGGTATGTGGTCGTGGAGCCGGGCCGCGTCACGGTCATGCGGAGCGGCAAGGGTGCTGTCAAGGCCAAGGTGCGTTTTGCTTTCCCCTGCTCCGGGATCCCGCTGTCCCTAGGGTCCCAGGAGCTCACACATTCGTGCTTAGATCGATTTGCTGGATGCGAGCGTGCGCATCGTGTTCCACGAAGACAACGCGCAGCTCACGATCGCCAGTCACGCGCACGCGACGGTCTTGAGCTGCGGCTCGTCTCACGACCGGAACGAGTGGGTCAGCGCGCTGTTCACGGCCAAGGGGAACCACGCCGGGGACACGGACTGCGAGGCCAGCGATCTCGTCATGTCGTCCATGGAGGAGTTTGAAAAGGAACTCCTCGGCGCACGCGACAAGACCTCTTCGATTGGATCCGCCGAGCGAGATAGCAACTCGATGGACGACAACGACGGCAGCGACCAAGAGTACAACGACACGCTGCTGGCATTCCAGGACCTGCGCAGCTCCATGATGAAGTGCCAGCGCTCGCTGATCGACAACGACGACGATGTTTGCCACTCCCAAATCGTCGACGAACGAGCCGTCGCCGCCTCAGTCGCCGTCCACCCGCACACGAACGAGACCGCGGGCAAGCAGCGCAACCTCACGGCGATCGTCGCGTTCGTCCACGCGGTCCAGCACGGCGGACGGGCGGTGCTGCTCCACCTCGACGTGATCGACGCGGTGTGTAACATCTCGCTCGAGGAGATCCTCCATGCGATCGGCGAGAAGCAGCGCGACAAGCAAGCTACTACGAATTCGACCGCCGTCGGGCTCCAGAAGCTTCACGTCGCGACGTTTGTGCGCTACATTCTCTTCCACCCGGTGTACGCCAAGCGGCCCGAGATCCAGCAGCGCACCGCCGCAATCGACGCGCTCGTGGACCGGTACTTCCCGCACTGCCGGCTGCGGCGCTTCAGCCACGACATCGAACAAGGGGCGAGCGCGCACGCCTTTGAACTGGACGTGAGCTGGCAGCGCAAAGACAGCGAGAGCGACACGTCGGGCTCCTCCTCAGGGTCATCGGTGCCGCTCCACGCCGCGCGGGTCGCACCACTGACCATAGCCAAGCCGGACGCCGCCGCGCTCAAGAAGAAGCGCCACTCGTTCCCCAACATCCTGCTGCCGCTCCAGCTCGGGGGCCTCACGACGCAGCCCAGCCTCGCGCGCATGGACAGCAGCATCTTGACGCCGCTCCAGGCCAAGCGCAGCAGCTCGGACCACCTGACGGACTCGCCGACGAAGAACGACTCGGACTTGTTCCTCGACGAGGTGCTCCCAGAGCCGCTGCGCAATGTGCTGTGGAAGTTTTCGTGTCAGCAAGTCGCCGAGCAGCTCTCGATCTTCCACCAGCACCAGCTCGCGCAGCTCACGCTGTGGGAGTTTGTGCACGCGCCCAAGCACGAGGCTAAGCGCGTGACGGACCACTTCAACCGGCTCGTGGCCTACTTGGTGTGGTCCGTGCTGGTCGAAGACACGGCCAAGGACCGCGCCGAAGTGATCGAGTGCATCATCTCGATCGCCACCGCGGCCAGCGCAGCCCCGTTGTACAACTTCCACCTGGTCATGGCTTGCGTGGGCTGCTTGGGCGACACGCCGCTCATGCACTCGCGGCTGCCACTGACCTGGAAGCGCGTGCGCGCCAAGTTCAAGACGCAGCTCGGGGCGTTGCGGACGCTGTGCGACCACGCCGGCGGCTTCGAGACACTGCGCAAGCGCCAGGCCGCGGAGAGCAGCAAAGGCTCGTGCATCCCGTTCATCGGTGTGATCGGCGTCACGCTCGAGCGGCTACGGCTCGTGCCGTACACCAGTGAGACCGTCGGATTGCTCGACGTCGACAAGCTCGACCGCCAGTACCTCGCGGTCGGCACGATCGAGAGCGCCATGCTTCGGCCCTACAAAATCCACGAGTTGGACGAGCTGCAGCTCTGGGTGCGTGTCAAGATGGAGGCGATGGACACGTTCGTGTCCCCGCGGCTGCTGCAGCTGCGCTCGCAGCAGCTTCTCGCGAGCGAGACGGCCCAGCAGAGCGGCTCGCGGCACTCGTCGCTGTACCGCTCGCGCAACTCGCCGGGCAGCACGGGTAGCGCGGACGGCGCGGGCGACGGCGGGCCACCGCTGCTGCCGTTCCGCGAAATCTGCAGCCTCTTGGTGACGACACGAGATGTCTCGGAGCGGATCCACGTGTGCGTGGAGGCGCTGCTGGCCGACGACCAGCAACCACTGACACTGCGGTTGCGCAGGTTCCACCAAGACTTCAAGCAGTCGGCGTGTCACTCAGCGTGCCACGTCGTGCTCGCGAATGTGCGCAACGCCGTCGACGCACTCAAGCGCGACTTGCTCACGCACAAGAGCTTTGAGATCATGCAGCTCACGGGGCTGGACGACAGCGCGATCCAGCTCGAGCGCGGGCTCTACACGGCGGTCCATCAGGCCGTCACGAAGCCCATCGCAACATGGCTCTTCACAAAGCTCCGCCATGCGTTTGCAGAGGAAGATGCTCGCCTTTGTGGTCTCCTAGAGGCCTACCATCAGGATGGTGCTTCCTCTGGACGGCAGCGGCGGGGCGGATCACTAGACAACACTAGTCAGTCGCCGCTGGATCTGCTCGAATCGCTCACCGATGCATCCTTCGAAGGGATCCCACAGGAAAGCGACCAGGTCGCACGCGTCCGACACGCCCGCGAGGTCCTCTCCACGTGGACCAAGGCGCCGTTCAGTGTGCTGTGCCTGCTCCAGCAGTCGCTCGACATCGTGTTTGTGCCACGGGAGTTGCGTGACACGCTCGAGCTACTGGACACGGCGCTCTCGTCTCTGGGCTGCAAGCGGCTCTCGTCGCGCGCCTCCATGGCCGTGACCTGTGGTGGGAGCAGCAGCAACAGAGGCAGCATGAGCAGCTTTGGTAGCTTCCGCAGCAGCGCGAGCAGCGTCGGCAGCAGCAGCAGCAAGCGGCTGCTTCCGCCCACCGGAACGGTGGCGGCAACGGTGACAGCCAAGTGTGCATGTTAACGTACTCATATAACGGCATTCGAAGAGCTCCCACTGCTCAGGGTTGTGACAAGTGAACCCATTTTATGTGACGTAGCCGTCGTCACATTGTGCGCTCGTGATCCCACTTGTTGTTCACTTGGGCCATCAACGAATACGTCAACAAATTAAATGACATGGATTGGCTGAAAATAACCTATATTAACTTTTTTGATTGGCTGAAAAGAGATGGATTAATCGCACAAAGAGCCCACTCTAACGATGGTCACCCAACTCTCAAAACACGACATCATCCCAATATTGTAGTACGCTTCAGGATTGCTATTTGTACCTTCATTTATCAAATGGGTTGCAAGTATACCTTGTATTGTGAACTTAAGTGGCTGAGACTTCTTGGGCTGCAGTTGCCTCCATGGTGGTCCGGCGTCATCCAGCATCGCCCCTGGACGACATTTTCTCTCATTCTCTTCCTCATGAAGATCATCCCAGCGGCGCTGGACGCGTGGGCGCAGCGCCACGGCGTCTCGTCCGCGTACCTCGCGTTCGCGCTGCTCATGCTGCACATGGCCAAGCGCGGCGCCAACAAACACGTCGCCAACGAGGTGCGTCCTGCTCTTCTCGTCTCCTCATGGGCAACTCACTCAATGGCACGCTGCTGTTCCCACGCGTGTAGAATGTGGTGGCGTTCTCGCAGGCGCTCGTGCCCACGGAGCTCGCGCACAAGCTGCTCGCTGTGAACTTGGGGCTGCTCTACTGGCTGCGCAAGTCGCGCGCGTCCGTGTTCTACGGCTGGACGGGCTCGTTCGCGGCGCTGTTCCAGGGCATGGCAATGCTCCAATTCATGCGCTTCCACGGCGCCAACGTCGCGGCGCGCGAGCCGATCCGCGCGGCCATGGCCAAGTCCGACATCCCCGCCAAGCTGCTCGCGAACCTCGGCGAGCTCTCGCTGGTCAAGTGGATTGGCATCTTGCTCCCGCTGCCGCAGCCATTGGCGCTGTCACTCGCGTTTCCTGGCGTACGCTGCACGCGCACGGTCACGTACGCCCACGTGGGCGACCACAACACGACGCGGCTGCGCATGGACGTGTACAAGCACAGCACCGAGACGCTCGCGAACGCGCCCATTGTGCTCTATGTCCACGGCGGCGCGTGGATGTTTGGCACGCGCGGCCGCGCGCCGATGCCGCTGATCTACCAGTGCGCGAACGCCGGCTGGGTCGTGTGCTCGATCGACTACCGGCTGTCGCCGGTCGCGGCGTTCCCCGACCACCTCACGGACGTCAAGCGTGCGGTCGCGTACTTGCGCCGCAACGCGCGCGCCGAGTTCAATGCCGATCCGGACTTTATTGTGGTCGCCGGCGAGTCGGCCGGCGGCCACTTGGCGAGCCTCGTGGCGCTCACGGCCTCGGACAAGTCGTTCCAGCCCGGCTTCGAGGAAGTCGACACGAGCGTTCAGGGGTGTATTGACAACTATGGCGTCCACGACTTTACGGACCGCCACGGCATCTACTACGCGCGCGACGGGAGCCACGGCTTTGTGCGCTTCATGGAGCTGTTTGTCATGCAGAAAAAGCTCGTGGACGCGCGCGTCGCGTACGAGAAGGCCTCGCCCATCAGCTGGCTCATGGACAACGACGACTCGTCGGACCTCGCGGACGCCAGGCAAGGCCAGGTCGTGCCGCCGTTCATGATGTCGCACGGCACCCACGATACGCTCGTACCGTTTGACGACTCGAAGCTCTTTTACGAGCAGCTCGGCAAGTTCCGTCAGCGGTCTGGGGACAAACAAATCGTCGACGACGTGTTTGTCGAAGTGCCCGGCACCCACCACGCGTTCAACTACTTGCTGTCGCCGCGCTCGCTCGCGTACGGCGACGCCGTCGTCGCGTACCTGGCGAACCTCTACGCCAAAGCCAAGGCCGCCGCCGGCCAGCACCCGCACCAAGAGATCTCGGGCTCCACGGCACAGCTCGTCGCGCCGCGCGGGGCCTCGCGGCTTTAGAAACCACGCGGTGGAAGGAATGGAAAGTATCTGCTACAGTCGTGGGTGTCTTGGTGTTGTTTTCTATAGGAATGGGGGGAGTACGACTGCAAACATGGTGGGGGGGCTAACGATTACTATGTATCAAAGAAGAATGAAAAACTACATGACGATCTCGCCCGTGCGCAGCGCCATGGCGATCTGCGCCATGGACGGCCTCCGCGCCGGGTCGCGCTCGAGGCACGCCGTGATGAGGTCCTTCATCATGGACGAGCACTGCGCCGGCAGCGCAAAGCCCGTGCGCAGCACGGTCGGGGACTCTTGGCCGCCGCCGGATTCCTGCAGCGATAACCGGCGACGCCGATTCGTCTCTGGGGACTCGCCGGCCACGAGTTCGACCAACACGACACCAAAGGCGAACACGTCGGCCGTTTCGGTGGGCTGCTGCCCGCGCTGGACTTCCGGGGCGACGAACACAGCGCATTCGTAGTCCAGCGGCGAGAGCCGCACGTAGTGGAAGATCGAGAACACGCTGAGCTTGGCCGCGTACTCGCTGTCGACGAGCACGTTGAAGGCGTTCAGGCGGCCGTGGACGATCTGCTGTTCGTGGAGATAGGCCAGCGCCTCGGCGACCTGGCGCGCGATCGCGTGCTGCTTGGGCACCGTGAGCTTGTTCCTGGCCGCGACGCTGTTGGTGACGCTGCGCAGCGCGCCGTTCTCCATGAACTCGACCACGGCACAGAGCTCGGTGCCGTTCTTGTCCCAGAGCGCGCCCCGGAAATCCACGATCCGCGCGTGCTTGAGCGACGCAATGAGCTTGACTTCCTCGACAAAGTCGCGCATAACCGCGCGCGAGACCGTGTTGACTTTCATTTTCTTGACCACGACGTCCTCGCCAAAGTACTCGCCGAGCCAGAGCTCAGACCGCGAGCTCACGCGCATGAGCTTGTGGAGGTAGAGGTCCTGGTACGAGAGTCTCGGCAGGCCATCGGGCCCGTCGGCCGCGATGTTGCCCAAGATCGGGTAGCTATCGGACGACTGCTCGCTCGAGGCGTTCGAGTTGAGCGGCATGAACGCGTCGTAGTGGCCGCCGTCCGGCATGAAATCGTCGATCATCGAGTGCTTGTGTTGCTTCCCGACCGCGTTCCCGCCGTTGCCGCCGATGAACGAGCCGACAGACGTGAACGTGGGTTTATGGGGCTCCGTGTCGCGCATTCGGTCGCGACGCCGCACGCACCAGCGGTACAAGAGCGCGAGGATCGCGAGCAGCGCCAGCGCACCAATCACGATGCCCACAATCATGCCCGCCTTGGCCCTCGAGCCCGAGGGTGCGGTCACCCGACTCACTGTGGGCGCGGGCGTCGCGGTGATCTCATCGCCGACAGTGGTGCCGCCGCTGCCCGAGCCACTGCCCGTTTCGTTGCGGCCGACGCAGAACGAGAACGAGCCGTTGAGGCGGCGAACGACCTCGATGGGCGGGCACGCGCGCGTCGGCGTCGTGCCGTCGATCGCGAACGTCATGAGCTGCGCGAGGAACGCGAACTCCGTCTCGTTGAGAAGCGAGGCGTTGAGCGCCGGGTTCCGCGCGACCGTGACGTTGACCAGCGTACCGAGCTCGAACAGGAAAGACGGGATGGTTTGCAGTTGGTTGCCGTCGAGCTGGAGCGATTGAAGCGCTGGGAACGTCGCCCCGGAGAGCTCCATGGACGCGAGCTGGTTGTCCTGGAGGTTGAGCTCCTGGAGCGCCGGGAAGATCACCGTGCGGATCTCCCGGGCCGATGTGAGGTTGTTCCGCGACAAGTCCCTACATAGAGTTTGACATATCATACATCAGGACATAGGTCATAGCGTGAGAGAGAGGAGACGTATGGTCTACACGTACAGCTTGCGGACGTTGTTGCCGAGCACAAACTGAGTCGGGATGGTCTTGAGGTTGCAGTTGGTGATGTCGCTACATACAAAATCCCAGTCAGTCAAAATCCACCTTCCTTCTTTCTTCCCAGCAACACCAACAAACTTACATTTGCGCGGCCGTGGTGACTGTGAGCGCGTTCTCGAGCCCACTGAGCACAAGGTTGTCGAACGTGAGCCGTTCAACGGGGGCTACATTGATCGACGACACGTCGAGCGCCGTGGGCAGCGGGCCAAAGCGGTCGTCCGCGCGGCGGAAGAGCACTTGCCGCACGGCGTCGCCCGGCTGCACGAGCCCGACGCGCTCGAATGGCGCGATGCCGACCGTGTCATTGTTCTGGGCTGGGTAAAAGCCCCACACGGTGTCGCTTCCGCCAAACGGTTCCATGCAGAGCGCCGTGCGGCCCGTCGTGAGCGTCGCGCAGCGCGTGTCGTTGACGCAGTTGATGCGGCTCAGCGGCGCCGACGTGGTGCCGACGATCACACACGGTGCATTGGCGCCGCAAGCACCGTTGCACGACGTCGTGAGTGTGTTGAGCCCGCCCGTCGCGAGCTCGGCGTTCGCGAGCTTGTCCATGTACCCGCGGTCTTCCGCCGAGGAGTTGGTCGTGTTGGTGTTGGTGTTGGCGTCGGTGGCTGTTGGGAGCGCGAGTGTTGGCGTGGGCTGTGTCGCGAGCAGCAGAACGGTTCCGAGCATCAGTGCGAGAACTGACTGTTTGACGGACAGCCTTTGGGGCGCCATGATGTGTTTTTGGGAAGGAGGGTTTTGGTGCTGGCGCGATCCGAGGAGGAGGGGAGGGATGTTCTCGGCGGAGCGGACGATACGGGATCTATGGGGTCTGTTGTTCACGCAAGCCGAGGGACCTTTTGCAGTTTGCGTTCCGAAAGTGGAACAGACTGGGCGATTGGGACCAAAGGCTGGAGTCCTACCGGGATCCGCGTTGAGAGTTGGCGCGCGGCGATAAGTGATCAAGCGGCACTCGGGCGCGCTGCACGGAGGGCGGACCGATAGCGGAAGGAGAACGGTTCTTGAGCGTCTGCCCAGTCAACCTGTACGTCTTTCTCTCTGTGTTCTCTGTTCTCCCCCAACCGTGAAGAACGAGAACACCAGCGCGCTGGTGAACTTCGCCGTGAAGAGCTCAGACTGCCGGCGCGTTTTCACGCGCTTGGACAAATCTACTGTACTTCGCTGTGAAGAAAGGAGTCCGAGCCGTGGCCTGGAATGTCGCGGTGGACGCCTGATCTGGCAAGGGCCTCGAACTGTCGAGGAGGAGAGGAGAACAGTTCTCTTTGTGTGGGCTGAGCCACCGTTCTCGCGTTGGGCGCGGTGTGCGTCCGTGGCGTCACTCATCGGCGGCCGAGTCCACTGGAGCAGACAGGCGACCTCGTAGCCTTGAACTATGGAGCGAGAGAGAGGAACCACGGGAGAACGAGGATAGGCGTCTCTTCTGCTGCGGTCATCTTTGACTCGGGGAGTGCCGTTGTTGTCGTGTTGCGATCCAACGTTTGAGACTTCGCCGCAGCATTGTTAGCTCCCAACAACAAGCACTCTTATTGGCCATTTCATGCCTTCATTGGTTGAAATCATTCATTTTAGTATATTCATTGGCCAATAATGAGCCTGGCTTGTTTGTGTTATGGAGTCGGTTGACGCGGAACATTGTCGAACCGGCGGCTTGCGAGCCAACTTGTCCCGGACAGGTTTGCTGTGCAGGTTCTGCTCGGACACAGACATCCGTCGCTTCCAGGATCCAGGACGATGCACAGGAAGGATGTCTCGCCTCGACTTCTATGAAGGCTGCAAGAGCTAAGAGCTCATGCGCTGGTAAGCGAGTGTTCGACCGACGCCATGCTTTCTTGGTGACGGCACGCCCATCGCGAAAGGTCGCGCGAGAAATGGAGGATTCCCTTGACTTCGAGCCGTGTTCCTCTCTCGCAGCTGTCTCTGGCCATTGGTCTCTGGGTTCTTGGATCCGGAGAGAGATCCGAGTCATTGGGAAGGTCGTGGATGGATGGGGTTATGGAGTGGTTCTCCGCTCGACTTGCTTCAAGTTATACGCTCCAGTCCGCCCTCTGCCCAAAACGGTTCTCCCCCTAAAGTCCAGTCTGGGTCGAGAAGTCACTCTGGACATCCCATCCAGAGACACCCAGGCAGCTGCGAACGAGAATCTGCGAGGTGTGACGAGTACGGTGCCTGAAAGGTCGCGGGGGAATGACACGCAAATGAATGTACCGGTATGTAGGTGGGCAGAGAATATACGCGTCTTGTGGGTGCATGAGTGAGTGCCTACTCGACCTTGATGCTGCGGTAGATCTTGCGCACGAAGATGAGCGAGCTGCGGAAGCCAATGAAGCCCAGCATGATGAAGATCGCGTAGGCCATCATGCCCGTGTAGCCAAAGTAGAACGCCGCCTGGAAAAAGCCCGTCATGGCCGTGGCCTTGTTGTAGTACCACACGGCGTAGGCCATCACGAAGAGGCCCGTGACGCCGCCGGAAAAGTACGAGCGCCACCACCAGCGGTGGTCCTCCGACGAGAGCTGGATGTACGTGAGCGAGATGGTCGTGAACGCCGTCACAAACATGAGCATCACGACCGAGAGAAACAAAATGCCGAAGAGCTTGTAGATCGAGTGGCCCCAGATCGCCGCGAAGATGTGGTGCAGCTCGATGTACACGGCACTGAACGGCAGGCAGCCGGCCACGATCATGAGCACGACCGGCGAGCGGTACGCCGGCACGGCCGGGATCTGGCGCGCGATCTTGTTGGTGCGGCACGGCGCGTTAAAGTCCCCGGCCGTGTTGCGGCCGGCGATGCCGCCGATGATCGTCAGCGGCAGCGCCACAAGCATGAAGATCGCGAGCACGATCATGATCGTGCCGAACGGCAGCGCCGCCGACGAGTCGTTCCAGACCGCGACCGAGTTGAGGAACGAGAACACGGCGAGCAGCGGTCCGGGCACGACAAACACCGTGAGCAAGATGTTCCACACCCAGCGCTGGCCACCCAGTTGGCGGTACAAGCGCGCCGAGTGGTAGCCACCCACGAACGACGTGAGCGCGTACAGCACGATGAACGCGGCCATGAGGCTGCCGCGCCGGTTGGGCTTGACGAGCCCGAGCAGTGACGAGACCAGCACGGTCATGAGCATCACGAACAGCTGCGCGCCGGCGCCGTTGACCGCAGCGAAGAGGCTCAGGTGGGTCGGCATGCGGAAAACGTCGGCGTGGACGAGCTTCCAACCCGAGTCGTCGTCGAGGCGCGCGTCCTCGCCGGCCTCGATGTCCATGTAGCGCGAGAAGTCGCGCTTGAGGATGCGGATCATGATGATCGAGAGGAATGCGACGAGCATCATCACGAGAATGAACGAGTTGATGACGGCGATCCAGTGGAGCTCGAGGTCCTCGGTTGGCGCGCTGTCCTGCGCGGCCTTGTTGCGGTCCTCGTACTTGAGGTCCGGGCGCAAGTGCCACTTGACGCTGTACGTGAAGGTCACGTCGGGCTTATTGAGCGCGTTCGGTCCGGGCAGCATGTAGTAGTAGTTGAGGTCTGGGTCCGCGGACTTGGCCGTCAAGTTGGCGCCCACAATCTAGCAGCGCAGGGTGAGTTGTCCACACAGTCTGTTGTCTCTGTGGTCATTCGTTCGTACCTGGAAGAGCCCGGACTCGGCGTTGTTGTACGCAATGTCAAAGTGGAGGTGCGTGTACAGGTAGTACGAGACCTTGTGGATGCTTTCCTGCACGAGATACCCGACCTGCCCACGCAGACGCACATCGTCCAGATACATTTCGAAGTTCACGGGAGTCAAAGGAACCAAGCGCCAAAGACAGAAGCCATGGAAACATCAGCAGCCAACAGATCGTCGAAAAGGATATCTCATAGTCTTCGTCCACGGCGTCGCGGAAGGCCTGCAGCGTCTCGGCCGTCATCGAGGTCTTGCACAGCTGCGCGTATGCCTGGTCGACGCCCAGGTACAGCTTGTAGTCGGTCACGACCTTGCGGCTGCCCGTGAGCAGCTCGCCGAGGTTGTGGTCATCCCACTGGCGCTCCTTGGGCTTGCAGAACGGCAGCTTGTAGTACTGATATGTCTCCGTCGGGTTTGCGTACGGACGCACCTATGCATCCAACACACAAAGCGCCATCAGCGCCTGCCGCTCGCACTTCCGCACACAACATGCCGAGCCGTTCGTTTCCAACGTACCGTGTTGGCTACGACCAACACTTCGTCGCGCGTCTTGTACTCGGCGCCCTCGCCCAGCACGCCCACATCTCCGTGGAGTCCCACGAGGGCTGCACCCGCGAGCAGCGCCGTGCGCAGCCAGCGTCCCGCGATGGTCATGTCCCTCTCGCTCGCTCTTCTGATCCTCTGTTCCTCCCCTCGAGGGTTCACACACGCACGAACTGTCCCTCAAAACCGCGACGAGTCAATTGTGACCCCCGGGGATAGTAATCTATCAGTTCCTCCAAAAGACGGTTACTCGGGTTACACTGTTCCCTTCCGCGATCCACAGTTTGCCGCGGGAACTTGTGCCATCGAGGGGCAACATGGCGTCGCGCGGCTCGCAGGTGACGCTCTCGGCGCCGCTGCGCGTGGCGCACGCATGGCCCTGGCGCGTCGACGATCCGCTCGGTGCATCCCCTGGCCCGTCTCTGCCGCGTCTACGCGCGCAGTGCGCATCTCGTTTCTCACCCACCGGGCGCCGCATCCTCGCGGGTTCGCGTGGTGGTAACATGGAGTTGGAAATCGACGGCGACGACGCGCGCGTGGTGTCGCTCGTGCACGGCGCGTCCCACATCGTCGACCGCGTGTTTCGGTTCCCGTCGCCCGTGCTAGACGCCGCATTGGCGCTGTTCCCGCGCCGTCGACAGCGCGACGGCGCCCGTCGACAGCGACCACGAGCAACACGACGACGCCGCGCATGCCGTGGCAGTGGCGACGCTCAGGACCAAGCCCAGCAACCCGTCGTGTGCATTCTCTCACGTTCCGACTGCGTGAGCGTGTATGCGCCCAACGGCGAGTCGTACGAAGTCACGCTGCCCTTCCACGCGGACCGCATCCTGGCATTATCTCCAGTGCTGGGCGGCGGGCTCTTGCTGCAGCGCCGCCCGCTCACGCCGGCGCCCAGCGCCGCCGCCACGGCGGCCGCGTTCTCGCCGTCTCATGTGCGCAGTCCGCCGGGCACGATGCGCGCGAGGCCAAGCTCAGCGACAGCGACAACGACGGCGCCTGTCGCGCGGCCGCGGTACTTTACGCTCGCGCACCCGCTGGAAGAAGTCAAGCCAATCGCGCTGTCCAGCGCCACGGGCGGCTCGACGACGGCGTCGTTTGTGCGGCAGCAGCAGCAGCTCAAGACGCTTGCGTTTCTCTCGGACCCAGCGCTGGACCTCGTGAGTGTATGCGCGTTACCGCCAGGCCACCAAGATATGGATCAAGACGACAGAGGCGGTGGAAGATATGGAGACGATGATGAAGATCGACACGAGCAGCAGCAGCGAGCGCTGATGGTGTGCTTCCATCGCCACGAGAGACGCTTTGTGGTGTACGAGATGGCGCGCCATGTGCACGCGCCAAGCCAGTCCAGAAACGGCGAAGAGAGCACCAGTATGTTTTCCCAGTCAGAGACAACAACAACAACCACGCCCGGTACACCAACGTCAGCATCATTCGTGTCCCCGGCAAAGGCGCGTCAGCACCAGCGCGAAGTCGCCATGATGGAACAGTACTTCAAGAGCCACATCGTGCCCGACTTTGGTGTGCGACTTGTGTGGACAACGCCATGCCTCGACGTGCTTACTGAAAGACAGGGAACAGCGTCATCGTTGACTCATAGTGGGCTTGTATCGACGCCTCAACGCGACGCTCGTCGTGCGTTTCTCGTTGTTGGCGGCGACGAAGACAAGAGCGAAGATGGGTTTGCGACAGGTGACGAGATTCCGTATCGGCTCGGCATCGTCGACGAACGGCTTGGGCTGCTTTTGCTCAAGCCCGTGCGGCCAAGCGACAACGACGACGGTGGCAATGAACTATTTCATGACCGGGAGAACGACCTCCGTGTGGTTCGTTGTCAAAGCGCGTCTGCTTTGATTCACCAAGCCGAAGAAGCAACGACGAATGTCCAATGTACCGTGGCAACGGAAGTTCTCGTTGCTACCCGGGACGGCGCCAAGCTCCTGTTGTATAGCGCAGGCACATTCATCGCGCAAATCATGCTCCCAGATCGTGGACAGCGAGCCGAGCCGATTCGATTGTGCGCCAGCGACGCCCCATCGGTGGATTTTGCTATCGGTCAGGGTGCAAGACATGGACGCAGTGAGTACCGAGGGTTCAGCCACCCACTTCGCATAGAGCGATCATCTCTACTGCGGTCCGTCATGGACGTACTTCGATACGTGATGCCGAACAGCGACTACATGAGGCTTCAAGTGGCGACACTTGCAACGGCTGCGACTCGATACTCTCCTCCCTCACCTCCCCGCCAAGACGACTTTGTGGAGGACGACCAATGGTGGGCTTTCCAGCGTGTTATGCTTGCAATCATTGCGAGAACCACAGTCAGATTGATGAATGAGGAAGCCCTGGAACACGGTGCACCGAAGAAGGCTCGCGCGACGCTACATCGCGAGGGCTCTGGAAGAGACGAAGAGACCGACCTTATCAGCAGAGTTCTGCAGTCAGAATTCGCGACAACGTACGAGAACCAACATTCAGCTGTGCTGGCATCGATCGGCGGCCTTCCATCTTTCGCGTCAACGAGCACCGCGAGAGTGAAGCAGGAGGATCATCATGCATCGGCTGGCGGCATTGATATATCGACGGAAACGATCGGACACATGCTCGCGGCGCTTCACCTATTGCATGAGGACTATCGGCTCTCGGTCGCTCGACGCCACGATGCTGTTTCGCTTGCGCGCCTTCTTCATGAAGTATGTGCCACCGTGGGGTTGCTTCATCTAGCCTCCTACTACTGCTGCCACTATGGTAGTATTGCGTCGTCCAAGGCCCCACAACGCCAACCCAACCATCTCCGAACTTCGCCTCAGGACGCTATTCACGTGGTCTTCGACGATGATGCTCTTGCACCGGACATTTTCCTCTGGTTGCGTGAGAGGCTCCAAGGTTGTTCGTCAAGCGGACGGTCGCTGGGTGGTGGAGGAAACTTTGAGCCTGTCACGAACCATGTTTCGTCACCCGCGTTTCCTCGCTTGGAAGGGATCAATGACTGGAAACGAGCTGTCCAAGCCAGCACGAGTAGTTACCCGTTGTGGCGAACAGATGCCGTTTGTCGCGTGTACGAGTTATTATTTCCCGAGGATGACGAAGATGATGACATGCAAGGCAGACAAAACTACGACGTAACGCGTCTAACGGAGCTCATGGAGTTTTTGACCGCCGACGAGGTGGGCAAGCGGCTGTCACTTGATGATCTCCCCATCGGTATCCGATTCGTGGTGCTCGAAGCGATCCGAGTGTATCGCGAGGATCCTCCGCACGATGCAAGCGAGCTTGTGTGTGAGTACATTGGCCGTCGCGACCTCGCGGGTACGTTTAGCTCTGGCTCTGATGAACTGAGTACCGCTGCTGGGTCGACGACCTCTGGCAGTCTCGTCGAGTCCACGCGACTCAAGTCGGGCGGGCAGAAGCCGCATGCTGATAGCGAGCTGAATGCAAACCCTGAAGCGCGAGAAGTCCCGGACGGGCTAACGGAAGTGGTGGTTCGCAGCCAGCGACTCTTTCCGATGGACCAGCGTCTCAAGGAAGTTGCACGTTTGTTGCGATCGAATCGGCCGTTGTGCATACGCCTCGAGAAAAGCTCTGATATGACGGACCAGGATTTTGTGGCGCAGCAACAAGCACGACTTCTTCTACTCTGCAAGCGTTCCATGGCTCTCAGCGTAGCTCGTGGAATGGTGACGCTCGGCACGTTCGACATGGCCACCGTCCAGAACCAAGCATGGCAGCTCAGCGTACCGGCATTGCCTCTCGCTGGTCGCACACCGCCAACGAATGCGACTGTACTGCTCGACGTGTCAGGCTACGCGAAGGAACTCACTCATTGGCCCCAGTTCCACAATGGTTGCGCCACGGGGCTTCGACTACCAGGGAAGGATTTGTCCAGCATCGTAACGCGCTACTGGATCAAATACCACCGGCCATCAGCGAACGAATTCCAGCGACTCTCAACTCAAGGAGGACGAGGGGCTGGGAGCCAGCCGTCTTCGACCGCTACCGCGCGCGATATCGACGAAGCCCGTGCCGCCCACGCTGGTGTGCTTCTCGGTCTGGGTCTCAACGGCCACCTGAAGTGCCTATCGATGGCGGACGTGTACAATTACCTGTCGATCTCGAACGAATTCGTCACCGTCGCGATTCTTCTCGGCATGGCGACAACGGCAGCTCGTGGTCGACGCAAGCGTGTTTCATCCGCCTCTGCAGCTCTACAGGCAGCGCGGCGGCGACGACGAAGGCGCGAACGGTTTGTCGGTACAGCGCTGGACGTTGCGACCCAAGACGATGGTCAATTACCGACGGCGTCACAAGTTGCCGACGCGGATGTTGATATGGATGTGAATGTCCCGGCATCGGCAGCGCAAGAAGCGCCGCCGGAGGATGCGGAGCCAATCAAAACGCCTCTTGCAGCTGGGGCCGGGGCTGAGCTTTCACTGGAAAGGTCGGTATCCAAGATGCTGTGCCTCCACATTCCAGCATTGCTGCCGCCAGCGTTTGCCGAGTTTTCCGTACCTGCGTCGACCCAGACGGCGGCACTGCTGGGACTCGGTATTTTGTACCAAGGAAGCGGTCATCGTCTCATGACCGAGCTGTTGCTGACGGAAATCACTCGTTCGCCCGCATCTCCTCAGTTTCTCAGCAGCCAACAGAGCGCTAGCTCCTCGTCGTCGACGTCATCGTCCACGCCGTTTGACCAACACGAAGGATACTCGCTGGCGGCGGGACTCGGACTCGGGTTGGTTCTCCTTGGACGGGGTGGGGCAACGGCCGGAGACCCAGGGCTCGCCGACCTCGGGTTGGAAGAAAAGCTTTACAAGTACATCGTGGGCGGTGCGACCCAGCCCTTCCCTGCTCAAGGAGGCGACACCAACGCTGGCGGCAGCTATTTGTACCGAGGTCGAAAGTGGAAGCCGTTTGGAAGTGGCCTGTCCGGAAGCAGTCGGCCCAGTGGGAATTTCGTGAACGGCTCGTCTGCCAATGGAAGCCGTGGCGGAGATGGAGCGAAAGGCACCGGCGACCGCAACGCGTGGCGAGGCGAGTACGTGAACATTGGCGTGACCGCGTGCGGGAGTGCGCTGGCGCTCGCGTTCATGTACATGAAATCTGGGAACCGCTCCATCGCGAGCCAACTCGCTGTGCCCGACACACTCATCTTGCTGGACTACGTGCGTCCGGATATCCTGCTCGTCCGCTCGCTGGCCAAGAACCTCGTACTGTGGGACTCGATCCAGCCAACTGTACCGTGGGTAGAGAGATCCGAAGTGCCACTGCAACTACGTGAGGCATACAAGCTGCTTCAAGACCAAAGTGCAGAGGCGGAGGCCGCCGCGATGCTCCCCGCCCACGCAGATGTGCGTTCGATCTGCGAGTCGTACGCGAACATTGTCGCCGGCGCGTGCTTCAGTATCGGCCTTCGCTTTGCCGGCACGGCGGACGGTTCAGCACGGGAGACGCTGAGTCGATATGTCGTTCACTTCCGCGACATGCGGTCTCGCACGGCGTTGTTGGGAACCGACATCGTCGTTGCCGCCACGGATCGTGTCACAATGGAGCGCTGCTTGGCCGTGTGCGCGCAGTCGCTCGCGCTGGTCGACGCCGGCACGGGGAACCTAGAGACGCTGACGTTGCTGCGCTCAATCAATTTGCGCCAGCGCGTCGACAGTGAGCTCACGTACGGCAACCACCTGGCGCTGAGCATGGCGATCGGCCTGCTTTTCCTTGGCGGGGGGCGCGCGACCGTGTCTCGGTCCAACGATGCGATCGCAACGCTCATCGTGTCGCTGTATCCCATGACTGCGATGAACACCGCCGACAACAAGCACCATCTTCAAGCGTTTCGGCACCTGTACACGCTCGCCGTGGACGTGAGCCGCCACGTGGAGGCCATCGACACGATGTCCGGCGAGCCTTGCTCCGTGGAGTTGCACATTGAGAGTCATCAGGACGGGCCGAACGATACGATCGTGATGAACACGGCCACGCTCAAGACCCCGTGCCTACTTCCGGAGATTGATTCCATCGATCGCATCCTCGTCAAAAGTCCAGGCTTTTATCCTGTCGATATCCGCCTACACGACAATGGAGAGGAAGATGAGGATGGTAGCGCGTGGGGGCACGGCCGGTCGGCGTATGGAGCGAGAGGCCCGCGCACGACCGCCAACGATAACCGTGTGAAGCTGCTACTTGAGAAGAGCCGGATCTTGTTGGAACGCCGCATCGAGACGCCTCGTCGGTCGATGGTATCTGCGTCGCCACTAAGCCAAGACGTGGCGCTGGGCACTAGTGCAGGGCAAGACTGGCTTGCATACCACCTGTACTTCAGTTCGTCTCCGAGTCGTTCACCTTCCCAAACGCATAACCCGCCCAGAGACGACGGCGCGTCGGCCTGGTGGCAACAGCGACTCGCGAGCAAGCAGCTGCCTCTGGAGGCGTCGCCCGCGAACCTCTTGCCGGCGCATTTGGGTGTGCTGTTTGAAGTCTTTTCCCTGCACCACCCGCGTCGGTGTTTCGACTCGCTTGTTGGCTTGTGGAACTTGAAGCTTCTCCACGAGTTCCACCGCATCGATCCGTTCCGCTCACTCGAGCAGCAATGCCATGCCGCACCAGGCGCCCACCACAACCACACCCTCCGGGAAGACGTGGACGACGCCAAGCGGGACTTTGTCGAGTGGCTCCATGGCCAAACCGAGGAGGCCCTTCGCCATCGCTGGCGCCACGAGGCGTCCACGTCGTTCCCATCGCTTTCGGCCGTGCAGCACGCTCTTCTGGACGACAACGCCCACCTAGACGCTTCGCTCGGAACCACGCAGGAGCAGCTACTCATCACGACGCCGCAAGATGGTGACGCGCTACTGTTGGCGGCGCTTTTTGTCTTTTTCGATGCGCCGCCATCGGTGTACAACAACCCGTCGGCATGGAAACGCCGCATGCAACGCGCCATGGCCATGGCCGTGGCATCCTCAAGCAACCGATCGAGTGCACAGCAGCCAACGTTCTCGGTCGACCGGTTCCTGCATCTCCCTACGGCTACCCACGACGACCAAGTGACCAAGGAAGAACAAACGTTTTGGCTCCGCGTGGTATCGTGCTTTCTATTTTCCGTTTAGAATGGAGAGGTGCGTGGCTCCTTTTCGTTTTTTGTTGTTTTCTCTTGAGTTGCGGACGAGCTGTGTGTCTTGTGGGCGGGAGATAGCGTTTTTCTGCTGGTTAAATATTTTGGTGCGCGAGGGAGCGCTCTCGAGGGAGCGACCGGCGACCGGCAAGCTGCTCGATAGCTGCACGTTGTCGATCGTCCCCTCGGCCGCGTCATGTTTCTTCTACTTGTTCCTTCTCGTGTGGGTGCTTGCTTGGTGGTGGTATACAGAGTACTTATATGGTTGCTTGGCGAGTGCGTGGGCGACGCGAACGATATCTTCGCACGTGCGGGTGCCACATCGTTCCCCCCAGCCCGCACCGTCGCGAGACGGAGCCCGTGCGAGCGCCCTCGTGTTTCGTTTTCTCTTTTTTGTGTGTGGGGGGTGGTGGCAGCTTGGTGCCATTGGCACCGCCATCTTTTTTTGCTTGGTTCTCCCATTTTCTTTTTTTCTCTTCTTTTTTGTCAATGGAGAAGACGGGTGTGGCTCACCCCAGTTTGGCGAACGTGATTTTCATTTTACGTCTCTTTCGCGGCGACGCAACCGCTGCCGCAGGCGCACGCACTGTCGGCTTCTCGAGCTCCTTGGCGGGCTTGACCGGGGTCGACGTCGCCGACGCGGATCCCGAGGCCGTCGAGACGCTCGCAACATTCGTGGCGAGCAGCGCGCGCTTGATGTCTTCGCTGATGATGTTTTCTCGCTCGCGCTTCTTGGCAGCAGCCTCCGCCGACGCAGGAGTTTCAGTGGGCGTGTCTTGGGCGCTTCCAACCGACACGCTGCGATCACGCTGACTGTCCTGTGAGGCGTCACTCTCCAACGCCGGGTTCGGACTCTGAGGTGCGCTGGTCGTCGCCGAGAGGTCTTCGCTGAACTCCTGGGAAAAGCTCTCCTTCTGCGAATCGTCGCCGAGAATACCTGCCGCAGCCGCCGTTGCGCTCTCGGCCGCGAGTTCTTCTTCCTTCTTCTTGCGGAGATACTCCTTGCGAACAGTCTTAGCGACAGCTCGCCCACCCATGTCCTCAAAGACGTACTCGGGCAGATTCTTCCACACGATGGGCGTCACCTTCACATCCATGGTCGGCGTGCGCTTGTTCCAGCGGTAGAGATCGTTCTGGATAAAGTAGTGAACCGAGTTATCGATGTTCAGTTCCTTGCCCATGAGCTTCCGACGGTCGACGTCGAAGGCGACAAAGTAGCACACACCAAACTTGGACTTGGGCTTGTTCGCGTCAGTGGAACCTTCAGCACTGGGTTGTTCGCTTTCCACGGCGGTCAGTGGGAACTTCTTCGGGAAGGCTCGAATGCGGCACAGCTGCGGAATGAACCCGAGACTGTCAGCCAGCTTACGGATTCGCGATTCACAGAAACTGGTCCAGGCTGGCTCCTCTTCTTCCTTGGTCGAGTACACATCGACGGCGAGGTAGTGCTGCTGGACAGCAAAAAAATCGGTCGACTCAAACAGCGCATCCCAGTTGTCGCCGCCCTTGGCCAAAATGTCCTGCACCACCTCGAGGCCGCGCTTGAGCTCTTCCTTCAGCACAGACAGACTGTGGGCCGACACGTTGAACGAGGAGTTCATCGACGGGTACGCGGGCGTCAAAATGGGCATGATCTGGTACCGGTTGTTGCCCGAGTTGGCGTTCCAGACTTCAAGGCCGAGTTTGGCATCGTACGTCTTGCAGAGCTGTAGTAGCAAAGCAACACAAAACTCGTTAGCTCACTGCTTGTTCCCGACCATGCTTTCATCCATTTGAGCTCGACATACCTGGATCGCGAGTGGCCACTTCCACGTCGAGAGCACCATGAAGAAGCGCAGCAGCAACGTCGAAGGCGCGGCGGTCGGGTACAGCTGGTTGATAAAAACCACGAGGATACACCAGTTTACACCACCGAGGTAGCCCATCTTGTTCGAGTAGAGCCCGCGGCACTTGGCCCAGCGACGCACCACGCGCAGCACGCTGATAAACGAGTCGCGGTTGGGCGTGAGCTAAGCAATAGAAAAAGACATCAGTCACACGAGGGTCTGCATACGTGTACAACGCACATAGACACACACACATACCTTAATCATGAGCTCGGTGACGCGCGGGCCGTTGAGACTCTTCTCGGTCGCCGTGTCGACGCCCGCGAGCACATTGTCGTCGAGAATGTTGATGTCGTCCGGGATCGCGTTGCGTGGCAGGATCGCGATCTGCAGATCGATGTTGATCTCTTCATAGTCAAACGTGATGATGGGCACCACGGCGCCTTCGATCGACACGAGGTTCGTGACCTTGGGGTGCTTGACGAAAATGTCCTTGAGCGACGAAAAAAAGTCGTCGCGCGTGACGTGGCGCGGCGCGACGCAAATCGTATCGATATCGGCGCCCGGTTCGTTCACGCCGAGACGGTACGAGCCCGAGACGAGGATCTGGCCGCCGGCATCGGCCGCGACGTCCTCGGGCACGCCCTTGGCGAGGCAGACTTGCTTGACCCAGTCGCGGAAGATCGCGCGCAGCTCCGCGAGGATGAGCGAGCGGCGCTGGATGTTCTCCGGGGATTCGGTGGGGAAGTGTTCGTCCATGTACGCGGCCAGCTTGGCCGACTGCTCGAGGTCCTTGGGCTCTGGCGGCGTCGTGCGGATCGCCTTGTAGGCCTGCTCGAGCACGTGGGCCGCGACGGTAAACGAGCCGTTTTGCATGGTTTCCAACGCGATTCGGGCCGCGAAAGCGCGCGCAGACAGGGAGGAGATGGCGGCGGAGCGGATGCGCAGGTCACGAGGACGCGTGGGGGGAGTGGGGACGAGAGAAGGCGCGTGGAGGCGCTGGAGGTTGCCGCTCGAGGGTGACTGTCTTGCTGTTTTCGTGCGGTCGCGAGTATGGGAAGAATGCTCCCCGCGCTTCTCCACACGAAAAAAAAAATTGGTGACCAAAAACGATAGGGCGATCGGGAGTCTCGATTCGGGCCGATCGTTTTTTATTCCGCGCGTCAGAGTGATGGTCGCGAGTGCAAACCAAGCGAGAACAACAAAGCGGATGGCGGGCGAGTTCGATATTCTACGAAATCGAATGATTGGTCGAAATGAGTGCA
>JAADXJ010000360.1:0-24859 GCA_023337735.1 Pythium biforme
CAACACCAACTCGAAGACCAAGACGACGTGGTTGTCACGAAGCGCGCGTTCCTGTGCGCCATGCGCGGCGGCGACATCGCCACCATCGAGCGGTTCTTTGAGCAGCCCAGCGTTCAAGAAGCCGTGCGGGAAGCCGAGCGGGGCATCCGTGCGCGGGAAACCGAGCGGCCATTGCTGCCTGCGTCCGGCGCGCCCCTGCCGTGGTATCTGGGTAAGACAAGCCTGATCTTCACAGACGAAGGCGCGGTCGCGCCCGACGAGGTGTTTGTGTGGTTCTTCCAAGGACCTTTCACAGCACGTGCGCCACACACGCTTGGCGAGATCGTCGTCGCAGGGCTTTTGCTGCAGCTGGGTGGACACGGCAACGTGGCGTTGATCGAGTTGGTGGTGACGTCGCCCGTGTTTCAAGATCCATTCGTCGACGCCACGCGTCGCAGCATGTGCTTGGACGTGGCAGCGATGCATGGAGCAAACGCCGCCGCGCTTGGCGCCTTAATCGCACACGGTGCCGCCATACCTATGGACATCGACGCCGTCGACGCGTTGGGCTTTGGCGCAACGGAGTCCGTTTCCATGGAAGCAACGATCTCTTCGCGCGTGAAGAACGGCGCCACCATCATCGGTCACGGGTCGATCATCGGGTACGCGATCGTCTTGGGCGCGTCGGCCAGTGTCGTGCGCACACTCATCTCGCTGGGCGCCGACGCTCGCAGTTCGTCGCCCTCTCCGATCCATCGTGCAGTTACGCACGGCAAACCTAAGGTCATCGAGACGCTCATCACGCATGGGATCGTCAATTTTGAAGCTCCTCAGGCCTCCCCACAGTCGTCTCCGCTGCTTGTGGCTGTCTACGGATTGACTCGCGCAGACAACTTTCGCGTGCGTCATAACATCTCGGAGCTCCTTGTCGGCGGTGCTGACCCCAACATCCGCGGTCCGCAAGGCGAGACACCGCTCCACATCGCGGCAGCGCGAGGCGGCCCAATGGCTCTCCTGGCGCTGCTGTCTCACGGTGGGGACCCGAACGCTCTGTGTGCTCGTGGACGCACGCCGCTCCACGTTGTGGCCGAGACGGCGGACGCGGACGTGCAGTCGTGGCATCTTACACACTTGCTTCGCTTCCGCGCAGACCCAACCATACACGATGCTCAAGGCTGGACGCCACTACATCTGCTGGCCGTTCGCCCGCGTGAGCCATGGGTGCGAAACGCGATCAACAAGCTCGTGGAAGTTGGCGCGGACCTCCTCGCCGTGGACCAAGCAGCGCAGACGCCGATAGACCTCTTGCGGCGCGACGCCACGGGCCGCTTGTGGGCCAATAAGCTCTTGCGCCGACGTGGAGCCACTGCCACCGCTGGTGGCCATTGAGCTCGAGCTCTTTGAGCCGCATCAATTCGTCTCTCATCTTCCTTTCCGTTAATTTCCATGGTGGACCACGTTTCCCACTGTTGTTCCTTGTGTGATGTCGGCTGATCTGGAACAAGATCTGATCTGTCTTCAGATCTCACAAAACTTCAAGGTCGGCCTGCCTGAGGGTTCGTCCTTTGTCTGCTGAACCCTCTTGTGTGGTTCTGTTGGTTCTGTTGGTCGAGCCCAACCCGTTGGCGTCACGCCCCCTGTCTACTTATTCGGAGAGACAGCGAATGCGTGACGCCAACACAAAGATGTCGTGAGGGCACTTCCTGTTTACGACGGAAGCCACGCCCAGCGCCAAGTCGGTTCTATTGGATGCTGGTTGGGCGGCTCCCATCGTGGAACCTAAAAAAGCAACACTGTAGTTCAGAAGCCGGATTGCTATCACCAACGACGTCACGCCACGGCGATCTTTTGCGATATGTTGGTAACCATGGTCCGCCATGGTAAAACGGGTCCCACATGTGGTCGCCTCACCCGTTCGGTGGTTCCAGATCGCCTTGAAGAAGAAGAAAAATGCGAAACTGCTGGCACAAAAAGGCACAAAACGTCCTCGGCTGAGGAGGTACTGTTTATCTCAAAAGTCATCTTTAGGGCATCGAATCCGATACAATCTGCCTACATCAAAGAGTTTGTACCGGTGTACACTTTTGACACCGTCGTCTTTATTTTCCGCCCAGTCCCCTCTTTCCCCTCTTTCCGACCGTTGGGACACCCCACCCACAATGCGTTCCATGCTGCAGCGACGACCGCCTCACTCGACGCCCGGCAACTTGGTCGCGACGCGAGGCGCACCCGCAGCCCTCCGCTTCCTCTCCTCTACGTAAGCGCCGTCCGCGCTGTGTAGACCCCCCTCCTCTACTCTCCGCTCCCTTCCTCCTCTCCTCCGCCTGCGTCCTCCATGGAGGCCATGGCGGTGCGGCGGCTCTGGCGGAGCAGACACTCAAGCATCCCACTCCTCTCCCCGCCGCCGCTCGGGTCCATGTGCCCCGCCTCCTCTGCCTCCTCCGCCTCCACCTCCTCCTGCTCTTCACCGCCCGACTCGCCCACCACGACTGACGATGACGCCGCCGCGCGCGTGTTCATGGAAGTCGGCTCGCAGGAGATCCGCGTGTTCGCGCTCGCGCTGGCCGTGCTCGCGTTCTTCCTTTTCATCGCGGCCGAGATCGTGCCGCGCGAGCGCAACGTCGTGCTCACGCTCGTGGCGCTGGGCTCGCTGGGCTTTGCCTGGATTGGCCCACTCACGCTGCTCGCCGGCTCGATCCGCTCGCCCAAGTTCAAGTGGTGGCAGCCGTTCCAAGGCGGCGCCGAGTTTGTGTGGATGCAGGCCTTTGGCTGGAGCCTCCACACGCTCGTGCTCACGGGTGCGGTCGTGCTGCTGGCCAACACGACCCGCATGGACGAGATCGGCAAGTCCATGGAAGGCCAGTACCTGGTGCTTGGACTCACGGGCTTTGTCGCGCAGCTGCTCCTGAACCTGAGCATCGGTGTGTTCAACGAAGATGACGTTCAAGACCCGGAAGACCTCGCTTCTCCACCGTGTTCCCGAGAGTCCAAGCAGTTTCCGTGGAACGCCAAGGCCATCGTGAGCATGGCCGTGTCGGTCTCGGCGGCCATGCTGTTCATGGTGTTTGATCTCTACGCGTACCGGCTCCAGTCGGCTGCCGTGGTCGTCGCCGGCTGCGCTGAGTTTACGCTCTCGGCGCTCATGATCCACGTGTTTTATGGCTGCAAGGAGGTCCCAGGGTACCGTGTGTGGATGCCGTTTGAAGGTGAGCGGCTCTTCTTGCTACTGCAGTACTTGGGGTGGCAATTCTTCGCGTGCACGGTCGTGGGGTCGATGATGTTGTGCGTCGCGACCGACTTTAGTGCGAACCCGGCCGTGTTCCACGGCGCGCCGACCGCAGTGGGCGCAATGGGCCTGATCTCGCAGGTCATTCTCTTGGTCTCGCTTCAGCACTTCACGCCGAAGAACGTTCACCACCAGTCGACCGACCGAGCCATGAGTGTCGTCCAGAAGCGGCCGCCAGAAGTGTATGTGAGCGCGCTGTTGTGCGGCTCGACGATCGTTGTGGGCTGTGTCTCGTACGCGTGCCGACTGGACCCGGTCGCCGCCCAGTACGGATGGCGCTGTCTCTACTTGACCTACGAGAAGATCTTGTGGTGCGTGAGTATTCTGGCGTTGGCTATCGCAAGCCCGATCATTCACGCGGGCGCCGTCCGGGCCATCCCTGACTTTGCATGGTGGCAGCCGTTCATCGGCAGCACTAAGTTTGTTTTCCTGCAGACCATCGGTTGGCTCTGGTATGGCTTCTTCGTGGCGTCGGCGATGCTCTTGCTTCTCAACACGGCGCGGCTCGCAGAGACCATTGCGCCATTGACTCTACTTCTCGGGTGTGCATCATCGGGTGCCATCGCGTCGTCCTTGCCCTACTTTGGACCGCAGGCGGCGACGTCATCGACCCGACAGAGTCCGTCCATGGCGAGCATCGCGCCCATCAGCCCGCTGTCCACACAAGCCACAGCAACGCGTGTAAAGAACCGTCAGTCGGCCCTCCAGCAGGGCGAGATCACGATCAGTCTTTTGATGACATTCTCGTCGATCTTCTGCCACCTCGTGGCGGACTACTTTCGAGATGAACACGATGAACAGACGCCCTACGAAGTCTGCCTTCGCAATTTTTCGCTGGGCGTCGGGACGACGTTGTTTGCGTTCGGCTGCTTTGTAGCTCACGCGTCTGGTGCGCGAATTTTCGAAGGATACCGACTATGGCAGCCATTCGAAGGCAGCCCGCAGTTTGTCGTGCGCCAGGCAATCGGGTGGACATTGTTTGCCGTCCAGCTGCTCTTTGAGGCCTTGATCATCTCAGTGCCGGCACGAAGTCTTCCGCGTGGTGTCGTGAGCCTCATCGGATTGGTCGGTATTATCCCGCATCTCGCGATCGTCTCCTCGATTCGTCACTTTCGGTCATTGGGTATCCCCGCGCGACGCACGAAATCGTACCCACTCACGCCGACCGTCTCCCCTCGCCTTCACGCCCCGACCAAGAACAAGCGCTGGCGTGACCTGCTGCATCGCCCCGACCTGTTTTCATTCCTCGTGGTTGATGGATTCGTCACGGTCGGCGCGTTGATGCTGTTTGTGGGCGCGCACATGTGCCACCAGAACCAACGGTTTCGCCACGCGGACGAAGTTCTCTATGGTTTCGGGTTCTTGCTATCCGTCGGCGCCATTTTGTTCACGCACGTGTTTCTTGGCCCCCGTGTCCAAGCTGGCTACAGGTACTTTCAACCTTTCCAAGGCGGTCTTCGCTTTATCACCTACCAAGGTGTCGCATGGACGCTCTCGAGCGTCGCCTGGGTCGCAGCCAGCACTGCTCTTTACTGGCGTCACGTGTATTTCCAGTTTCAGGCAATCCACTTGCTCACGGGGTTCGTGTTCTTCATGGCGCAAATGATCATGCTGCATTCGCTGCCATACTTCAAGCCGCCTCAGTCTCACATCGCGTCGTGTTGCCCGGAAATTCTCCGCGTGCATTTGGCGAAGCTTGAAGGCTTTACGCATGAATACTTTGTGGGTCCGCTTCTCGGGATGGCTGCGTGTGTGGTCTTCGTGCTCGTCGACTTGGCCGTCGTGTACTGGGGCCCGACGTTGCCAGTGTTTCCCGTCACAGCCTGCGCCGTCGTTGCACTGCTCACGGCTATTCCAATGTCGTTCAAGTTTGCTCGGTCGGCCTTGAAACTTCAAGCGAAGACACTTGGTGGCGGAGTCGTGTTTTTGGTGCTTGGGAGTGCACTGTGGTCGTTCACGATTCTCCTCGGGGCACTATTCTGCGTACGTGTGTGGGGAATGCAAGATAGAATGACGGGAAGCCTCTCTGACGCGGTGTCGTCGTCGCTCGCCTCACACGGCTCGTCGCTCTCCTTGTCGACCAACTTTATGGGCACATTCACGGGAACCGTTGGCTTCTTCGCACAACTCGTGTTCTTCCAGGCATCCGAATCAAAGGGCGAAGTGGGCAGTGACGGCGTATCGGTGACTCGTATTCGAGGTGCAGCGGCGGCACGAGCAGCGGCGCGGCGCGCGAAAGAACATCTTGTGAATGCAAGTGTGTGGCTCTATTCAAGCGCGGGAGTGGCGACGGGCTTGGTCTATGCATATGCCTCGTCGTTCAAGGCGCCGCGGCAGCTGCCAACGCACCAAGTCATGTGGATGACGCTTTGCTCGCTGGCCGTGATTGCGTGTGCGTGCTGGATCCAGCGCCAGATTCTCCATTCAGGTCCAGTTTCCCATACAAGCCAGCGATCTGTTTCGAAGTACCGCGAAGACCCACACTGCGACCTGTCGGAATCGGCGTTGGTGCAGTTGGAAACTAATGCCTTTGCGCACATCGCTGCGTTTCTGACCGCTGCCGAGCTCATGCGACTCTCCTCCACCAGCAAGAGGTTCCAGCGAGATCACGGCGAGAGCTTTTGGCGACGCCAGTTTCTTTCTCGATTTCCTACGACAAGCTGCTCTGCTTCCAAAATGAAGGCCGTTCTCCCGAGTGATGGACCGTCATTCATCACGCCGTTTGCATGCGAGTGGATCACGACGTTCGAGAATCGATTGCTCAACACGGTGTGCCGCTTGCATCTGCACGCGCTCACGACATCCGACTTGGAACCGCAGCCGCGACCGTTGATTCACCAGCACAAGTGGAGAACGATGTGCATCAGCCGCGAAATGAAGGCGTCGTGCGACCAGTGCGAACTGTGCGGTAAAGTGGAGATCCTGAGCGAGTCGTGCCTCGATTGGGAGCATCGCCAGAGCTGTTCGTTGCGTGTGCCGAGCACATGGGTCCGACAGTGCCACTGCATCAACCCGAGGACGCTCATTAGTCGAAGTGCGCACCGTTCTTGTCTTGAGAGTCGCTCGGTGACGCAGCTGACCCCGTGCCCTCAATGTCAGCAAGTGCCGCGCATGAGTGTGCGGTATCCGCATTCATTGCAGGAACTGTTCCGGCTCACCTGGGACGACTTTCGCTCGGGGCGTGAAGATTTCGCGGGCGGGTTTTTCTCGTTTGTGCCGATGGCCGTGGCGCTCGTGGTCATGTCGGCGCGCTCGTTCCAGTTTGGCTGCTTCTCACTGTACGTG
Organism: Pythium biforme; assembly: GCA_023337735.1. NCBI lineage: Eukaryota > Oomycota > Peronosporomycetes > Pythiales > Pythiaceae > Pythium > Pythium biforme. Next base: position 6,551 of record JAADXJ010000360.1, read on the forward strand.
TGGGTGTTCTTCGCCATGGCGCTCTGCTTCGTTAGCAACACGCCGCGCATTTCGTTGAGTATGGAGCGAATTGGTGTCGACGAGACGGCGCATGGCCACGTCGCGTACCAGCGGCTCATCCACGTGCTCACGTTCCCGTCGATGGCCCACGTGCTCTGGTGCCTCGCGACATCGCCGCTAGGCGTGCTCGACGTGTTTCTCGCCATCAACTTTGTGCTGCTCATGGCGTTTGCCGGCGCGCTGTTGCTGCTCTACTGGCGCACGAGTTATCGCATCACGACTTACGAGTCGTGCGAGGCGCCTCCGTCACTTACGCCCGAAGCGGAAGACAGCACCGTCTCGGGATCGCAGGGAATCACGAGAACGTTTGAAGAAGACCTGCTCGACCACACGTGTATTGCGTGTCTGCTGGAGCTGTGCTCGGAGCCCCAGCCGGAGGTCATGGTCGGGGCCGCCTGACCATGTGTACACTCTGTCGACCATCATATAGCTTATTTATGAATGACTGCGAAATGAATGATTCTGAAAGTAGCTCTCCTGTGTTTCTCTACGTGTTCTGGAATCGTGCCATTCGCCGACGACGCAGTTCGTCCGGCGTGATCTCTGCGTGGCTGGCTATCGGGGGGATGGTGGTCTGCTCGGGCAAACTAGTGGCTCGCTCGTAGGCCTCAAACCGTTCGCGCACACCGCTTGTCGCGCGGCGGTTCTCCTCATCTTGCAGGCGCCGCGCCATTTCTTCATCGCTCTCCGGTCGACTAGGTCTGAGGGCTCGCGGACTGGTGGCCGTGCCGCTGCCGAAATCCCTCGGCTCGCGTGGCGGAGCTGCCGCCGAAAACCACAGTTGCTCCAGGAGCGTCGCACACGGGTCGATGCACGTCTTGTCGGATCGCGTGAGAACGTAGATGTACCCTTCGTACACAAGTATCCAAAATGCACCAAGTGTTAGCCCGCGCCATTTGTGTTGGATGATACCAATAGCCCATTCGTACCCGCCAGAATGCCGCACGCGTGGCCAATGAACGAGGTCCGTGGCACGAGCATGTGGATGAGCACGAGCTCCAGCCACGCGGCGTACTTGGTCGGCACTTGGAAGCCGTATATGTTGGAGAAGGCCGGCGAGCCGTGGTTCAGCACGACTTTGAGCGCGAACAACACACCGGAGAAGCCGATGCTGCACTGGCGCATGTAGCCATGGAGGCCCACGACGTTCTCCAGCGAGAACGCGACCACGACCACAAGCGCGTGGCACAACAGGAGCAAGTAGGCGATCGTGAGCCCGAAGCGAAGCGCGCCGAAGCGGTGCTCCAAGTGGTACCCTTTCCACAGGAACGAGATCCTGTTGGCGCAATGGTAAGAGAGAGCACAGGGAGGCGCTATACACGACAGTATACACGTACATATTGTGGTAGAGATGCACGTCATCGACGTGGAGAAACGCCGAGACGACCATGCGCGAGAGCTCCCCGTAGCCAAGCACTTTGTCGGGGCAGCTACATGCACATCACACCAACAAACCCGTTGAGTCTGTGTGGGTGCGTCGATTGTATACAGAGACGCACAGAGAGTAGCGCTTGAACTGGGATGGGCCGAGCATCTTCTGGAAGTGGAGTCCGCCCATCAAGCCTACAAGAAAGCGGAAGAGGAGGTGTCACGACTGAGCAGGGACATGATGCGGCGCATGAGCACGGCCGCTGTATAGTCTCCATGTGTTAGACGCACCCATGAGGCCGAGCGTGAGCGGCGGCTTGCGGTCGAGGTCCATGACGTTGCGCAGCAGCATCATGAGCAGCATGACGCTGCGTCCGTGGCGCGCGTCGCCGCCACCATGGCGCGGAACGCGGCCTCGCCACATCCCCAGCTCTGATAACTCCCTTTCAATCGATGCTTGTGTGACACCATCGACCGTGAAGAAGGGAAGGGCAACGTATAGAACCAACAGTAACATATAAAACACATTTTCCCATTTTACGGTACTCCAATACCGGTAGACCTCGTTTTCACCAGATGGTGTTCCCGCAGTACAAACGCTCGCGTGGTCGCGGATTAGTCTGCTTGGGGTCAGTCTGTCTACTGAGTTAGCATATTGGCCAGCGACCTCCAAAGAGTTCGTTGGGTAAACAGTTTTGCGTGGGCCATGCGTCCTTGGATCGGTTTTTGGGGTTTTGAAGGGTTCCAAAATACTCCGAATACTAATCTCAGCCTCAACTTGCGTTTAGTACGTAGGTATGTTGGCGTGAGGGCGGGCACCGTTCTCCGTGGCGCCCAAAGAACCAACCACCAACGTTGGTCGCCAACTTTCTTCATTCTTGGCATTCGCCAACTTTCCAACAACCTTCCGCATACCACCTTTCCATCACCAACACACACAACATGCTGACCGTGGAAGCGCTTGTCTCGGACGTGCCCCGCGAGATCGTGGGCCTCGGCGTGGCCGTGGCGCTGCTCTACGTGTCTCTTCGCTCGTTCTTCAACGTCGACCGCCTGCTGCGCCGCGCGTACCCGCTCGCGCTCGCCGCGGGCATCTACTGGCGCGCCCAACAACCCAACAACGCGTCCAACAACAGCGTGTTGCTGGATGCCTGGCAGACGCTGGCCGCGCGCGCGCCGCAGCTCGAGGCCGCGCTGGGCGACGGGCTGCTCGTGGCCGCTGCGGTGTTTGTGTTCACGGCGCTCGTCGACGCGCTGCGCAAGGTGCGGTACGTGTCCCAGAAGCAGGTCGTCAACTTGATCGGCGGCGCGGCCGTGTCGTTCCTCAAGAAGCTGCCGATTATTTCCGGCAAAGTGGCCGGCGAGATCAAGAAGATCGAGGAACAGATCGAGCACTCGCTCAAGGGCGAGGAGAACCACGTCACGCGCCTGCCCAAGAACTATGCGCTGCCCGAGAAGGGCATGCGCGACGACGAGTTGGTTGCGCTGCTCACGCAGCTCGCGGGCGACTCGGACAAGAAGTGGCAGGACGGCATGGTCTCGGGCGCTGTGTACCATGGCGAACAGGACCACTTGGCCGTGCTCAACAAGGCCTACGCGCTGTTCTCGGTCTCGAACCCGCTCCACGCCGACTTGTGGCCCGCTGTGAACAAGTTTGAGGCCGAAGTGATCCAGATGACGGCCGATCTCATGAGCAGCAAACAGAACGACGACGTGTGCGGCACGCTGAGCTCGGGCGGCACCGAGAGCATCTTCCTCGCAACCAAGACCCACCGCGAGTGGTTCCGCCACGCACACGGCATCACACAGCCCGAGATCATTGCGTGCGTCACGGCCCACGCCGCGATCGACAAGGCCTGCGAGGTCCTCGGTATCAAGCTCATCAAGGTGCCCATGGACCCCAAGACGTTCAAGATCGACACGAACGCCGTGAAGTGGAACATCACGGCCAACACGATCATGATCTACAGCAGCGCGCCCAACTTCCCCAACGGCATGATTGATGACATTAATGCGCTCTCCAAGATCGCGGTCCAGAACGACGTCGGTCTCCACGTCGACTGCTGCCTCGGCGGTTTTGTGCTGCCGTTTGCCAAGAAGCTGCGTCCCGATGTGATCCCGGACTTTAACTTTGACCTGCCTGGCGTGACCAGCATGTCGTGCGACACGCACAAGTACGGCTACGCGTCCAAGGGCACGTCGGTCGTGCTCTACAAGAACAAGGCGATCCGCCGCTTCCAGTACTTTGCGTATCCGGACTGGACCGGCGGGCTCTACGTCACGCCGACGCTCGCGGGCTCGCGCCCGGGTGCGCTCAGCGCCGCGGCCTGGGCCTCGATGATCCGCCTCGGCCACGATGGCTTTATGGAGAAGATCGATGGCATCCTCAAGACTGCTGACGAAATTAAGCAAGGAGTCAAGAAGATCCAGGGCATTAAGCTGCTCGGGGATCCGGTCGCGATGGTGATCTGCTTTGCCGGCGACGGGCTCAACGTGCTCAATGTCAGCGACGCCATGGCCAAGAAGGGCTGGAGCCTCAACGCGCTGCAGCACCCGGCGAGCGTCCACCTCTGCGTGACCGTGCGCCAGATCGGCAAGGCCAAGAAGTTCCTCACCGACCTCACGGACGCCGTCAAGACCGTCAAGAGCGACCCGAACGGCGCGCTCGAGGGCGGCAGCGCCATCTACGGCATGGCCTCGAGCATGCCCGCAGGCCCGGTCGACGACATCCTGCGCATCTACACGGACGTCACGCTCAAGGTCTAGATACTCACGGCGAGTGATTATTACCAGAAAGGGCATAGTTCATTACTACGTAGTACGAAGAATACATTATTTCTCTCTCTCTCTATCATGACATGCCGGCGGTGGCCACGGCCACGCGGTTGAGCTTCTTGCGGCCCGCGAGCAGCGGCTTGCGCATCGCCTTCTTGTTGGCGCCATAGGTCGTAGTCGTCTTCGCGGCCTTGCCGGCCGTCGTAGAACTGCTACTCGAACTCCCTCCCAGTAACTCGTTGAGCTGCTTGTGGTGGCCGATCTGCTCGGCCAGCAGCTTCATGCACACGCCTCGTCGCGCGTACAGCGTCGTCCACAGCGCCGGCGGCGACGTCGCCGCTGTTACTACGACACTTGCGTCGTGGGTCGGGCGACCGAATGAGTAGGTCGTGTCGAGCGCGGTCTCGCCCGCAAACTCGAACAGGAAGACCGCTTCCAGGTCTGCGAGCGAGCGCTGCGTGTAGAGCGACGCGTCCAGGTCTTGCAGGAACGGCCCCGGCCAGAACACGACACTACCGGGCGTCACGGGCAGTTGCAGCGCACCGTCGCGCGCGTACGAGACGCTCCACTCGCTCTTGCTCATGGCTGGTAGTGGAGACGGAGAGGGCGAAGGAGACGGCGAGCGGTTGCGCTGCAGTGGCTGCTGCTGCTGTCGTGTGGCCGGACACGCCGCGCGCCGGACGTACCGCACGGCCACCACAAAGGTCTCGGCGTCCTGGCTGCTCGCCGGGATCCGATACTTTTTCACGCCGACAGCTACGACATCCTTGGTCTGCTTGTCCAGCAGCGCCGTGTACTCGATGGTCGAAATATCACCGCCAGCGGAAGAGCAACATGCCACGACGCGCTGGAGGCTGACCGACTTGAACCGCGCTTCGGTAAGCAGCAACTCGTGGCGCGCGTCGTCCGCGACAAAGTCACAGTAGTGGACACCAGTGCCGAGTTGTACCAAGCACGCTGCACAGTGGAATGCGTGCGCATGGGCCAAGCGCCGTTCGTCCGTGAGCGTCTTCCAGCGGCTGCACGCCGTGTGGCACGTCTGCTCGCAGCCGTCGCGCGCACACGCGAGGTACGCGGGCTGTGGTTTCCCTGCTTGAGCAGGTGCTTTGCGGCGCTTCCGCAGCAGCTTGATGCTCTTGCCGCACACGGCGCACGAGCGCGACATGAGCGCGCCGGCTTCGTCAAAGTGCGAAACGCTGCGGCCTTCGACGACCGTCGCCGACGACGGATCGCGCGCCCTTGGTAGCAGAGGCGTCTTGGCGCGGAACTGGTCCACGAGCGACCGAGGGCGGCCCACGTAGTTTTCGATCTGGAGCACGATCGCGAGCTCCGAGCTGGCCGAAGCCGCGAGCATGACGCCGAGGTTGTCGGCGCCGTCGCTCTCGAGCAGTCCGCTCGTGCCGCGCTCGCCCGTGGGCGTCACAACCAATTGAAACGGCTCGAGCGGCGTCCACAACACGTCCGTGAGCTTATGCATGAGCTGGTCCCGCAAGATGCCGTGGACGGTCTCGAGCTTGAGCAGCAGCAGCGGCGACTTGGTCAGGTTCCACAGCGTGGCCGCGACGAACACGCGCAGCTCGGCGTCGTCGCGTGCGTCGTGGAGGCGGCGCAGTAGCAGCGGCAGCGCCTCGATGAGGTCGAGCTGCGTTTGACACTCGTTCTGCACCGAAAACGAGAGCAGCGCCGCGGCGCTGAGCTGTCGGAGACAGAGGTCCGTTCCTCCCGTGGCCACGGCCTGGCGGAGCAGCAGCGCAAGCGGACAGTTGTGGCGGTGCGAGACGCAATGCCAGCTACACGCCACGCCAGTTCAGCACAATCAACATCACATAGCAAGTGACACAGAAGGACAAGATAGCGTGCGTACCGATCGCAGGAGCTCGCGCTCAGCCGCCCTCGCTCCGAGTGCGCGAGATTGCAGAGGATGCTACGTGCACATAAAACGGGTTCCCACGTGAGCTCGTCAAACCCTGAGATCTCAGCGCTCAGTCTCCAACGTACGCTGCGCAGTAGCGCTGCACGCCCCATCCGTCGGCGCTGCTGGCCTGCTTGGCGATGTTCGTAACGCGCCGCGCGGCCTGCGCCTGCACCATTTGGTCGCGCTGCTTGGCGTCGCGCGAGAGCAACAGCAGCCGTCGCAGGTCCTGCTCGATGTCGCGCACGTTGCGCTGCTCGCGCTCCCCTTCGCCGTCGCCGTCGCCGTCGCCAGTCTCATTGCGCCACAGCAACGCGACAATCTCATTGAAGTTGGCGGCGCCACGGCTCATTGTGTCTTCCCGTCCGTCCCAAATGGTGCGATGTTAAGTCGGCCACTATCCACTCCTGAGCCTCATCATGATGCTGTGGGGGATCGATCACCTTTCTGGGAATAGCCTAGAAGTTTCGCAAGAGATAACCGTGCGCAGTTCCAAAATACAGCGTACGAACCCCCAGCCGCAGACCAGTGGAATTAGCCTCACGCGACACGGATGAAGGAAGGAAGGACGCGGCCGGCTGATCCCACTCACGTCCACAGTCACTTCGATCCTCCTCAGCACAACACGACACGCGATCAATCGATCCACCCATGACGCCTCCACCGCCTCCACCTCCCGTAAACACGGGCACCGCTGGGGGCAGCGGACTGCTGCAAGAGTTCCGTAAGAAGATGATCGGCAAGTACGCGTCCGCGTCACCAACGTCCGTGCCCGGGACGTCCGCACGCGCCGGCTCACCGCCCGTCGCAGACGCGACCTCGACACGGCGCGGGATGCTGTTGTTGTCCCCGCGCACTGCGTCTCATCCACACCATGGCGGCAAATCGGGTGGCAGCGACCTCACGCACCGCATCGGGCGCTTCGAAGAGTTCGATGCACTGCTGCAGCAGCTCGAGCTCCAGCTCAGCGACATGCTCGCGCAGCTCAACAGCGCCTGCCGCGCCATGGGCAGCGTCGTCGAAGTGTTCACGCAGACGTTCCGGTACGACGCCGCGCAGTACAAAGTGGGCGTCGACTATTTGTCGGCCATGAAGCAAATGCGCCGCGAGCGCGCACACCTCATGGAGCAGGCGCTGCGGTTCACGGTGCTGGACCCGCTCGCGTCGCGGCTCGCGCGCCACGCCGTGCTCCAGGAACGCATCGCGGCGTGGCGCCAGCTCCAGCGCGAGGTCGACAAGGAAGAAGCCGCTGGTATCAAGAAGCGAGACGCCCGGCTGCTGGACGCGTTTCACGCGCAGCTCGACGAGATGGAGCGTGAGCTCGGCGAGGCGCTCGACGCCGCGACGAACGCGACGGCCGTGCACCAGCAAGTGGACCTGTTCACGACGATGCGCCTGCAGCTCGCGACGTTCTTTCACCACACGAACCACTCGCTGTTCGCGCGGCTCAGCGAGACCGAGGCCGAGATCGTGATCGGTGTGGGTCCGTCGCCGCGCTCGCCGGTCGCCGGTGCGATCGCGACGACAATCCGACGGGCGCAGAACGTCGAGGAGGTGTCCTCACCTGAAGACGAAGGCAGCGGGTACGAGAGCGTGTCGCCGCGCGGCAGCAAGACCACGCTCACGGCGAGCGGCAGCGTGGAGGAGCCAGAGCCCTCGCGCGGGTCGATCACACTCGCGGAGTTTGAGCAGGGCATGCGCATGCCGCTGTCCCCAGCGGCTGGTGGTACCGCCAGGAGCCAGGACGTGCGACTGCAACCCAGCGCTGTGCCCGTGCCGGAGCTGCTCGCGCTGGCGTCGCATCCAGTCGTGCAGGCACTGTGCCAGGACGAGGATGGGGCCGATGGCGGTGGCGGTCACAACCGCCATTACCAAGCCAAGCCACACGCGGTGCTCACGACCAGCGACTCGAGTGTGTTCTCAGCACTCCGCAAGACGTTCAGCGACAAGTTCAGCTCGCCCAAGGCGCCGGCTGAGAGGAGTGTGGCAACCGCCACGGCGACACCGCCCATGAGTCCGACGACGGTGGTGGCACTACCACAGGTATGCCGTTCTGGTTGGGAAGGTGCTGCTGGTGGGAAGAGAGCGACTGACGTCCGTTTTGGTTCTTCTAGCCGACGCGTCGACGCGTGGTTGTGACCGCGCAGGAGTGGGCGTGTGTCGAGACCACGCTGTGGACCATGGACACGGCCCACGAGATAGCACACCACCTAGAAGAAGTCGCGGCGGAATCCACGGACTGGACCCCCACGCTCTCGGACGTTCTCCAGCACGTAGGTTCCCCTATGTTAGCGTCCTATGTTCTTGGAAACACTCGGTCTCTCACTGATACGCCTCGCTTGCCCTCACCCCTTCGCTACTATTCTAGCCGGCCGTGCTGTACTCGCTCGGTGGCTTCCTGTGCTTCCCGTCCATCACGCGGCTCTCCAAGGCCACCCGCGACCTCCACGAGCAACTACGCCAGTGCCCCGCCGTCTGGAAGCGCAGCATCCGTCTGGGCGGACTCACGCGCACGACGCGCAGCGCCGTCTGGCTCTCGGTCTTGTACGGCGGCACGCCGTGGGTCGGCTCGTCGCCCCACACCTTCGCGCGCGTGCCGCATCACTTGCAGTCGCGCGAGCAGCGCAAGAAGATCTACGAAGGGCTACTGGTGAAGCTGGGCACGCGCATCGCCGATGGGCTGCTCCAGAAATCATTTGACGAAGACTCGGATGACGTGGACACGGCGCGGCTCGTCGTGTGGCTCCGCGAAATCGACGTCGACGTCGTGCGCACGTGCAGCCGCGCGATCTATGCGACCAACACGAACGCCTCGACACCCGCCGAGGCGCTGGGCTGCTACCGGGCTTTACTCGAAGCCACGATCCGCCGCGTACTGCGCGCGTACGTCATGTACAACCCGCGCGTGGGCTACTGCCAGGGCATGAACTTCCTCGTGCGGCTGCTCATGGAAGTGTGCTGCGGCGAGGCCGACGAGGCCGACTGCTTCTGGCTCTTTGTCGGGCTCTGCGAGCCGGAGAACGACCGCAACTTGTATGAACCGGGGTTAGCCGTGCTGCAGCCGCTGTTTCTGCGGTTTGAAGAGATGCTCGCGACCCACAAGCCCCTGCTCCATGCCCATTTGGCGCGCGAGTGCGTGCCGGTCGCGGCGTACACGGCCCGCTGGTTCCTCACGTTCTTCTCGGCCTGCGAGACCTTCGACGCGAGCGTCGTGATCCGCATCCTCGACGCATTCGCGATCGATGGCTGGCGCGTGATCTTCGGCATGGCAATGGTTGTGCTGGACGAGCTCGAGCCGCAGCTTCTGGGCGCCGAGATGGAAGAGATCCTGCGCGTGCTGCAGTCGCCGCGGGACCGCCTGGGCGACCGCGACTGGGCCGAGCAGATCGTGCGACGCGGGCTCGCGTACAGCCTGCCACGGCCAGCCATCGCCGACGCCACACACAAGCACACACAATCGGTACAGTAAGTAGACAGTGAAAAACAAAATACATCTTGGGTTTGTGTGAGCTTTAGCGCACGTACTGGAAGCTACTGGGCGCGATGACAAAGGCCGCTTCGCCGGGATGGTCATGCAGCTCAAAGGTTACGACCGCACAGTTCGCGAGCTTCTCGGTCTTGAGCGGGTGATCCCACTGTGGAGGGAAGAACGCACGGCAGAACGCGCGGAACCAGTGCGAGTGGCCGTAGACCACGACCACGTCCTGCGGCTGCGCGAGCGCCCAGGCCGCGAACGCGTCGAGCCGCACGCGGGCACTGCCACGCACGGCCTTGTTGCCGTGGCTTTCGGCCACATCGAAGAGCTCGTCGTGGCGCTTCCGATTGGTGGCGCTGGATGGGAGCGCCGGCAGCATGTGCGCGTCGCTGAGCGCGAGCGTGTCGATGTTGCGGCCGATCTCCTGGAGACTCGACAGCACGTGGACGCGTTCTTTTGGCGACTCGAGCCGCGCGGCGGACACAACGCGCGCCGTGTCGATCGCACGCCGCAGATTGGACGCGACGAGAATGCTGTTGGGGAGCGCGCGGCCAAGGTACTGCAGCCAGTGGGTTGGTGGCGGCGCCGCGTTGGGCTCTTCACACGCGAGCGCGACGTGCTCCACGAGCGCCTCGGCCTGCCGGAGGCCGCGGCGGCTCAGCGGCGAGTCAATGAAGAGCGAATCGAACGTCGGCAGCAACAGCCATTCGCGCACCACCGCGCGCAGGAAGCGCACGACGACTGCGAGCCACCAGCCGCCGCGGTTGAAGACGACGTTCCACTCGGACTCGGCGTGGCGCACGAACACCACGCGCTTGGAACGGCGTGTTGCGCCAGTCGTGAAGCTAGTCGTGCTGGTATTGATGGTGGTGGTATGAAGAGACATACGGTGGTCGCTGGAGAAGAGCAGGTGGAGCAGCCCGAGCGCCAAGAGCTGGATCTTGCGCCACACGTTCCATGACGCCTCCCACGCGCCGTCCCAAAGTTCGCTGGTGCCGCCGCGGGCACTGCCGCCGGAGCTGCTCGTCAATGGTAGGAAGCTACGCATGACTTCACGGGCGTTTGTTGGGAAGTTGGTGGGTTGGCGCAGACCAACGTTGGTCGCTGGTGTGTCGGTGATCACTTCGTTCTTCGTCATCGACCAGCCGCCAGCATCAAATCGCGCTGACGATTGGGTGGGTGCTTTGAATAGAGGACCTATTTCCCGCTTCAACTCCAAGTGTGATGAAGTCATCATCATCGGCACAAACCGGTGATCATATCGTTCTGACCACGGGTGCCAATTGTTATTCCAATATAGAGGTTTCCTCCCACCATATATTTGAAAATAGAGGTTCTTTTCGTTGCCCGTGTTGGTTTCCCTGCTCCGTTGTTGAAGTTTCCTCTTCTCCTCCCTCAGCATCGACCAAAATGACCGAGCCTCCAGCGCGCGGCAACATGCGGCCGTGCGGGTGCCACCGCGGTCGCCCGTGCACGTGTGAGATGGGGCGGCGATTCGCGCTCACCGACTACGCGTGCGGTGAGTGCGTCAACTGTCAGCTGAACGCGCGCGCCGTCCAAAAGCACCGCAAGCCGCGGCGCAAGTGCGTCCAGTACGACGCATATGTGGCCGAGCAACAGCTCGACCGGCTCGATATCGCGCCCGGATGCGTGCTGCGCATGCGCAAGCCCGACTGGGAGTATGTTCCATGTAGTGTCCGTTTCGTGGTCGTCACGTGACGAGTTGTCTCTGATGGTGCCAACGTGTTTGTAGTGTCGACGCCAAGTCGGCGTTTTACACGCAGGTCCGGCAACTTCGACTCGCGCTGCTCGCGATGCGCGTGCACAGCGCGCTCGCTATGGAGCGGCAGAAGTCGCTGCGCAAGAAGTACAATCGCGATTTGCTCAAGGCGCAGGAGGCCCTGCAGCGCGTGAAAGTGACGCGGTTCGTGTGCAATTGGGGTTTTTTCATAGCCAGCCTTCCGCGGGATTAACACGCTTTATGTCGTCAAGGAATAGTCCAGCGGGTAGTCGGATGCGCAAAATGATGGCCGACGTGACCCACGTGGACTCGGATGTATTCGACTCGTTCTCCATGCAGCTCATCCCGGCCGAGACGCTTATCCCAGACTTGCTCGCGAGACTGGAGACCGCGAACGAGACGATCGCGACCGAAGAACGCAACATGCAGGTGCGTGAGATGCAGCAAGACTGCGTAGAAGCCACTCATCACTTACGTTTACTCGACTCTGATAAAAAGCTGGTGGAGGCGTACGTAAGCGAAGTGGCCGTGAAGAAACTCCAGGCGACGGTGCGAGAGTACCAGCGTGCACAACGGTGGAAGCAGATCTGGTGGCGCTTTCGGGAAGATGCTGAGTGGGCATCTGCCGTGGTCATCCAATCGATGGTTCGAATGGCAAGACACAGACACGTGTTGGATCTCTTGAGGGACATCAAACGCGAGAGGGCCAAGCTTTTAGCAGCTGAGAGGTTGTGCCGATTCTTCTGCAGGCTGTGTCTAGCGAGACGAATTCAAGCTGATGAACGATTGCAGGAAGCCATCGTGAAGGTTCGCGAGCAAAAGCGTCGTGCGGCCGCGCAACTTTTGGTCGTGATCGGCAAGATCTTTTGTAGACTCGCCATTTGGAAGTGGCGCGAACGCCAGCGCGAGGCGACCGCCCACGATGAGCGGAAGATACTCTCAGCTGCAGTCAGAATCCAACGGCAGTGGCGAGGACTCCGCGAGCGGCTCAACTACCAGCGCATCCGTTATCGAAGACTTCTGTCCGACCCGGTTCGCTCACTGTACGATCGATTTGTATGCCATGGGGACTTGTGGAGGCTGCTCTTCGAGGTGGATGAGGCGTTCCGACGATACGAACACCGTGGACGAGAGGAGCGAGAAGACGCGAAAACGTTTATGTCGGAGCTGGTGCGCGACAAGCGAGAGTATGAAGATCGTGTGATGCAGTCGTGGCTCACGGCGTCGGCACTCGAAAGTCCAATCGTGAGAGGTGCCCAGAGTATGGTGAGTGCTTTCGGCATTGATGGGGACGAGATTGAGGGCTTTCCGCTAGCACAGGCCGTTTTGCAATCGCCAATGGTGAGGGATCTCGTGGCGCTAAGCCCAAAGAAGACGAAGAGCGAAGTTTTCCCAGATGATCTACCTCCTCAAGTCATTCGTCTCGCCACCTACGAAGGATTCACAGTGCCTGACACCGTCGCCGTCATGTGAGAGAATTGCTTTGTGGGCTCTTCAGATCTCACGAGCTGATCACATTGTTCTGATGGTAAGCAGGCGCGGGCTGATGGCGCAGGGAAAAGCTGTTGATGACCCCAAGCTTGTGCTGAAGGTGCTCAAGAGTCGAGCACCTCTGACGATCCATCCATGGAAGACAGCGAGTGTTGTGCGTCAGCGAGAGCGGCCATCACCTGAGGCTCTGGCTGCACCCACCAAGCAAGTGAGGAGCGCAGCCAAACGGCCCAAACGGAAGCCTGCGTCGGACAAGTCCAATCAGTCTGTTTTCTTGTCCAACAACATGATCGACAACATTCCTGGTGGGTTGAAAGGTGATGTGAATCAGCTCCTACGAGTCGCGGGACTGAGGTGTTACGACCCAGACGTCTCAAGCACTGGTATGCGTGGTGCCTTCGTGTTTCGACTAGAGGCTTCAATGGATCCATGGCGATCTTATGTGGATGCACCTTCAGTATTGATCAAGGTCACTTGCCAATATCTTGCATATCAGCCGTAGAGAATACCGCTCACTCTTCTCGCTCTCCCTCTAGACTCGGCGCGAGCAGGTCGTCCAAGATGCTATCAAACGGCATGTGCAAACACTCAAAGACAATCAATGCTTCACTGGGTTCGATATTCTCCACAACGCTCGCGGAATCGATGAACTGGTCTCCTGGGGGATCCCGCGTCCGCTCGTGATGTCGATTTACGACGTGATCGAGCTGCTTCACCAGTAGACAGTGAACCGCAGTGACCGAAACATCAAGCGCCAAATGCGAGTCAGTGCACAGTTTGAGGCCTATCTCGAGCGGCAGACAAAACCCAGTGATCGAGAAGTCGACCACAGTTTACTGCCATCTCTAAAAGGCGAGACACCTTCACACGATTGCGGGACGCCCTCCACGGATGCGCTCGTACTGGACGACGTCGCATCTGCCTTGGAACGAGATGTGCTGGAGCTTCCTCTACGAAATGGCGCCCTCCCACTCAACCAATTGCTGTTCAAAGCTCACTTTTTGTTGTGTGATGCGGACATACACCCCAGTAACAACAGAAGCGAGCACTCTCGAGACAAGCTCTCTCGAGCCAACTACAAGCGCTTTTTGTCGGACGTAGTGAGAGCGCAGATGGCAGGGAACGGTGACAAAGTAAAGCAACTTGTGCGAAAGCGGATGGAAACGGCATCCAGACTCGCTTCGGAGTGTGAGAGTCCGTTGGCACCTTTCAAGATGACATGTGCGGATGATTTTAAGGTACATACCTGCATCTCTCGAATCTGCCGTTCCCTCGTGACTTATATTCTTTGTTTTGTAGCTGGCGCTCAATGAGGGACGACGAATCTCACTGCACGAATCGCTTCAAGCTGTTTTAAAGGAACTACTTGCAACCATCCCGGAGGAGGAGAGTGCTGCACGAGTGGGACAACTAAAGCCAGATGTCGCGTCGAAGGAGCGCAAGCAAAAGAGTCGAGTACCTGCTCCACTGTCTCCGCTGATTCGACAAAGCCAGATCACGGTGGACACACTCGACGATGCACTTCGTGGGATTCACATTCCTCTTTAGCTGGAAAGCAGGCTGATCGTCGATTGGAGCGCGGCCTCGACGAGAACGAAGCGGGAGTTCTCATCGTGGAGAAGTGCGTGCACGTTGATCGGGTCCGTTGTGGCCGCGGTTGGCTGGATTTCTGCTATCGTCCAACGAAGTCGGCTATGGAGACGATCCAGAAAGTGTTTTACGGTCTCCAGCGTGTCTGGCACCCGAAAGTCCGTACGATTCTCCTATGTTTGAAGCAAGGAGGCACTGGAACATCAGCTGGCTATACAAGTACGGTCCGCTCCACGTTCTGATGCCGAAACGCACCGTGTCTCGAATGGCGACGAATCGAATTAGACTTGCCACGCTTGCGAGGAAGTCAGCGTGTAGCTTCAGATCCCGCTCGACAAGTAGCTTGAGCAGGTCGACAATCAGTGTCGTCAAATCGGACGACGTGTAAGCTGATTCACAACAAAGCGCGGTGGTGTTAGCATCCATGCGACGCCTTTTGACAGGCACCCACATTTGGGATGTACGTACGCCTTGTCTCCACTCTCCCTGGCGACATGCTTGACCACACTCGGAAGGTATCATTTCGAAGTTGATCGACGAGAATCGCAGCGACGTTTCCGTATGGACAGCGAAGCGAGAGCCGACGAATCAAGAAGAATCTGGGCACCCACAATAAAGGAGAAGTTATTCTTCGCCCAGGATACTCATGGAGATCAACATGGTGTGCGACAGTACCGGTGATCGGTCTCCACAACTTGAAGGAGCTGACGGAAAATGGTCAAGCTCAAGGCTCGGTCACTCGCCTCCGGTAATGAGACCATCGCGTTCGACGCCAGTTCGACCAGCGGTGTGATCCAATCTCGCTGGTGGAAAGCTACTCGGCCAGACGGTGGCAGTTAGTGGAGGGCCCTCGATGACCCAGACAGTTAGTTTCATACTGTACCTGCAGAGGCCTCGGCAAAAGACAATTGTCCCGACTCAGTGTCCGGCTTGGACGTCGCCTCTCCGATGACCAGACCACCGGGCGTACACTTGTCGAGCGCGTGCTTGAGTACGGTGAGGCCTTGGCGCTTATTCTACGAGAACAAAAGCGTACTGTAAAGTTAGTTAGGCGTTCATTATGAGCGCTCAGACTACGACACCTCCTCTGCCATCGTGCCTGCATCGTTTGCGACTGCAAGAGCGCTTGCGCGACGGCACCCATCGCAATCAAGTATGAGTACGGCGAGCTGAACGAAAGTGAGGTGGCTGCGCTCGATGTCTGATCAGAGGTGGCCTCGAGAAGGATCACGAGTCGAACAATGCCCACAGGTGACCACGACGCGAAGGTATACTCCTGACCCGTCTCCTTGATGAAATACTCGAGAGGACCAGCAAAGCCTACCGCAGCCGCCACGGCATGAACGATCCACGCGTCATCCTCTCCATCACTCTCGTCCTCTTCGTCATCGTCATGTCCCTCGTCGCCCTCGACTTCTTCGCTCACGCCATCCGCGGCGTTTGTCGGCAGCACCATACTCCGGAACATGTGGAGCTCCTCCCGGAAGCGCAGCGTCCAAACGATCGTGACAAGCTCGAACCCAGTAGCCACTGCCAACGCTGCTAGGAAGTGACACGCTCCCTGCAGCTGTGCACTCTCGGCATCGTTCGGTGTGAGCTCCGGACGCCCGAGAACCGACAGAATAAACGCCACCAGTACAGCGCGCTGTCCATAGCACCCAGAACATTCGTTAGATCACCGACAGACAACGCGGGGCACAACCTTCTTCCACTCTGTACCTGACGTGTGACGTCCGTATCTTCCCCCACGGCTCGCGGCGGTAGCCCACGCACCAGCGGCTCCGCCAACGCCGTGCACACGGCGACGCCACCCAGCAGTTCCCTTGTCGTGTCTGCTCCGTCAGCGTCACTGTCACTGTCACTGTCACTGTCACTGTCACTCCCACTGCCGCTGTCGCTCCTCGTGCGAGATGTTGCGAAACTCTGCTTGAGCACGGCCGCACACGCGTCCTCGAGAAAGTGCGAGCGCTTGCGCTGGATCTCGGCCAGCTCTAAACACAAGACAACAATGCAGTATGTTTTATTCAGCCTTCCTGCGCACAGTCTCTTCAACAGAGAGTCATACGACTATTATAGTACACAGCACACAAAAGGCGTACCCTTGTGGATCAGCGGCACGCAGGCGCGGAGCTCTTCGTTTGTGGCGCCGCGCCGCACGCGCGCGAGCAGCTCCACGAGCTCATCGCGCGCCATGGTTCTGTCCGCAGTTTGGTGTTGATGCGATTGGGGCTCATCCACGTCGACCGTGGATTGGTTGATAATGACTGAATCATCGCCAGAAGCAATCATTTTCGCCAATCGCAAATATTTACGTGAGACCATCACTCCAACGCGGTATCTGTGACGTGCGCTGATCTAACAACGGCCAGCGATGCACTCACTTCACTGTTTCTGTCGATTCGCCGACGGTGCTGGTAGGTGCGCGCAAGCGACGCCAACGGGCCGAGCGTGTCGGTCGTCACACGGTGCACAAACCCAACGATCTCTGGCGGCAGCGTGCGATCCACAAGCGCGAGCACGGTCTTGATCCGCGTTGTCTCGCCTCGTATGGCGTGGGTCATGAGCACGGTCGCGATGTCTGGGATTGGGCTCATTTCGAGCAACGCCCGCATGGTCTCCTCCGACGTGTCGGCCGTGTGCGCCAACGGATGCGCTGGTTGGCGCGGGAGCACGGACGCGCCCAGCTTGGCCTCAATCACTTCACTGGACACGCGTGTCTGGATCATTTGGAGTATTTGGGCATGGTCGTTGCGGACCAACCCAGACACGAGCCAGGTTGACGGCGCTCGGGTGGATCGATCCGGCTGGGCGTTGTGGAGATTGTCGAGCATATACCCGACCGCTTCAAAGTCGCGCCGTGTGATCGCGTCCTGGAGCAGCATGATCGGGAACGGGCAGCTGTGCTCGACCATACAGCGCACAGCGGCCAACTGTTTGGTGGCTTTTGCCCCGTTGGCGAGCGCGACGCCCTGCCACCCGTCCACATGAGGACATGACGGGCCATGGAACGCGAGCACTTCCCGCAGCAGCGCGGGGTCGCGCTGCGCCAACGCAATGAACGCTGCGCCGGCGGCCATCACGCCGAGTCCATGCTGCGCCATCCAGCGCACGATCTCAATGTGGCACCCGCCACAACGCCTTTCATCTTGTAGCGGCGTAGCCCCTGAACGAAGGCGTCTCCAAACGTCGTCTCGAGCCACACGAGCACCAAGACGTGGCCGTGGCCCACGGCCAGCACCGCCGGTGAGCGCGTGAGTGCCTCGACAATCGACGCTGTGGTGCTTGCGTGGGTCTCGTTTAGATACGAGAGGATGTCGACGCGGCCTTGAGCTGCAGCAGCCTCCCACGCGCGATGCACGCAGTGACGCAGCGCCTGCGCGGGCTTTTGCCGGGATGCGCACTCGCGTAACAGGAGCCGTAGCGTGTCGAACGTGGCGCTCTCGTCGTACGTGACAACGGCTTCGATGGCCACGCGTGTGTACCATTTGTCTTTGGACGCGACGCGCGGATTGAGCGGCGTCGGCAAGCGCGAGAGCCCTGTTGATGGATCGTCCCGTACACGTCCGTGGCGGGCGTCGAGCCACGCGAGCACGTCGTGGCGGGCCAGCGCCACGGCGGCCGCACGGGCGCGCTGCAGGACGAGACCACGTGCGTGGTGGCTCAGGCGGTCGACAATGCCGTTCCGCGTGCACTGAGGCGGGTCCTGGGTGGCGACGCTGCGCCTGGTCGTGGCCTCGGCCTCGACTGAAGAGGGCGCCGTCCGCGTGTGCGCGTCCACGAGCACGCTCGGGGTGGCCCACAGGGCGTACTCGCGCGCCGAAGTGGTCTCTGGTGTGGACGCGTCGCCGTCGTTGTTGGCTTGGAGATGCCCACGGAGATACCGCAGGATGAAGCGCC
>JAADXJ010000361.1:0-24848 GCA_023337735.1 Pythium biforme
CACCGGCGACGACCATCGGCACCGGCAAGGCGCTCCCCGTTGGCGCCGACGAAGTGAGTTTCAATTTGTCGATCAGCGCTGACGAAGAAGCGGCCAAGCGCAGCGTGGAGCTGCCGTACATGCACCAGGGCGACGCCGTCAACAACCTGCTTTTCATCGACGACGACGATCCGGACTGGGACGACGACGACTTGGACGACGACCTTGATATCTAACCGCGTGTGACAAAGAGCCTTCGCCGGTGTTGTGACGTTTTATCGTTCTGACAGCGAGGCAGCGTCACCGACACAAGTGAGCAGCGCATTCGCCAGGGAGTCCCGCGGGGCCGACCACACTCCTCTCCACAAAGAGACGGCCAGTCGGCCAGTCAGCCGAGCTGGCTATTTTCGAGCCGAGTTTTCGCAGCTTTGTGCTGCACGGACAAGATGATAGAAATAAGCAGAGTGCTCCCCCGGAGCCTTTCCCACACGTGACCACATGAATTGATAGACCAGCAAGGCCCCTCACCCAACCAGTCAGTGTCTTAGCCACTCGTTCGCCTTCTCTTCCTCTTGTTCCTGCTTCGTACGCGTCCGCCATGGCCACGAAGAAGCGCGTGAGCTTCAGCGATCACGGCAGCAGTCACGGTTGTAAACCACGGCAGGCCGACGATGAGGAAGAAAACGACTACAAGCAGCAGTCGCCGCCGCCGGACGAGTACGACGAGCAAGACGATGGGCCGACCAGTGGCGCGTCCCTGAGTTCGTTCAGCGATCCGTCGCGGCGGCCGCCGTCGATCCCGCCGCGCGTCGCTTACTGTAGCGACGGCACGCCACACGCCGCAGCTACGTCGCCCGTGCGCAAGAAAATCTCGGCGCTGCAGGACCGGCGCGTGAACACGATCTTGCTGGAGGCGTTGCAGCTCGTAGACTGCTCGAAAGACGAACTCGCGATCATCGACAAGTCGGTCAAGAAGCTGCGCGACGCGATCTACGGGTTCTCGATTCTTGTCGACAAGCAGGTCAACATCATCGGCGCCGAGACCCTCGAAGAGCGCGGCCGCGTGCGCGCCGACATCCAGGACCTCGCGGAGAACTTGAAACACTCGTACGAGATTTTTGAGCTCACGTGTGACCGCATGCGTACAACGCTCCAGAACGGCAAGCAGCAGATCCAGATCCACAAGAAACGCGTCTCGCCGACGTCGCCCACCAAGGCCGCGCGCATCGGCCACGAGCGTAGTAGCCCGACGTCGTCGCCCTCGAAGCAATCTTCCGCTGGACGCCCCGGCTCGCCAACGCGGAATAGTCTGCCGATGAACGTACCGGCAGCGTCACCGTCGGTCGCGACCGACAGCGGTCTCTCGTTCTCGCCGGCCTGTGGCCGTGTCGCGTTGCTCCCGTTGCTTGAGTGGCAGCCGTCACGACCGTCACAGTGGAGTCCAAACGACGAGGACAGTGGTGGTGATGGCAGCGTCCCCGTGTTTATGACGCCCGAATTCTTCAGTTCGCTCACGCGGTCGGTCGGGCTCGAGGAAAAAGAGTTTCTCGACCACCGCGACCTCGTGCGGTTCATGCAGGAGATGCTCACGTTCGCGATCGCTAAGAGCCACGCGCTGACGTTCATGGGGAAGGCCTTCCACCGGCGGCTCCTTCCCGTCTACGCACGAGACCTCGTCGTCATGGTCGCCCACGAGCTCCAGCTTAGCACGACCACGGCCGCGGTACGTTTGGTTCGGTATCCCTCCCCTCCCCCCAATAGTGACCATACTCACGTTGCTATCGGTGTGTGTGTTGGATTGTCCATAGCTCGCGGTCGTGCCCAGCAACACGTTCTTCGACTTTATGTGCCAGCCGCCGTACCTCTTCGACCAGCTGCTCGATCGGCTCTATGTCTCCGATGCGAACCAGTACACGGGCGAGCCGTCGCCCGTGGCGCCGCCCATGGACGTGCCCGCGGCCAACCCGTTCCACGACCACTTTTCGCGCAACGGCGGCGTGCTCCACGACGGCAAGGTCGTCCAGTCGCTGCTCGTGAACCGCCCGGACGCCGAGCGGCTCGAGACGGCCGAGCAGACACTCGCCATGGCCAAGCTGCTCCACGATCTCGCGACTGCCGAGAACGAAGCCAAGCACGGGAGCCGCATGTCAATCCGCGTGCAGCCCACGCGAAGCAACGAGTTCTCCAAAGTCTACTTGGCGACCTCGAGAGAACTCCTGTCAAAAGAAACAGGCATCCACTGATGTCGAATGTACTGTAGCCACTTTTCGACCTTTTGGGCCTCCAGATTCGACTACCGAAATCACTCGATGAGAAAAAGACGGAAAACACGTGGAACAAAAACAGTTTTTTTTCGTTTGCGTCGTGGTGTTTCTTGAACTGCGTCAATCAAACCTGGAATGGTGTGAGTTTCGATAAAACTCAGATTACAACAAAAATGAGGTTCATATTTTTACACAGTTTACACCATAAACATCGACGACCGTCATGCATGCGAAATAAAAAAAGATGCAACATACAGGATGCAAAAAATGAAAAAAGGGCAAAATAAACAAACTAATTTACTCCGACGCGACCGTCGGGTGGGCGCTGCTGTTCCGTCGACGCTCGCGCGCGAGTTTCTTGCGTTCGCGCGTTTCTTCTTCGAGGTCGAGGTGGGGCACGCTGTATTCACAGAGCGATACGTACGAGGAGCCGCGCTCGCGGATCGCACACGGCGCGATGCTCAGGAACGACTGCATGGCGTAGCAGTCCCGCAGGTCTGGGTGCTGGTTCGCAGCGCGGAGGATCTCCTGGAACATCTCGCACCGGTTCTGCAGGTGGGTGCGGTCGTGGCGCTTCCAGTACGACAAGAAGCCGGCGTTCGGCAGCGGCGGCAGCGTAAAAGTTAAATACCACGCTTCGTTGAGGTCGTCGGTGACGGCCGCGGCCTGGGCCGCATCGTACTCTTGGCTCGCGCGCCGGTTGTTGTTGTTGATGGTTGTGGTGGTGGTTGTAGTTGTAGTGGAGGTGGTCATACTGGTGTTATGTCGAGTCTCGAAGCTCGCGCGGCCAAACAGCGATTTTTCTTTTTCATGCAACGACGGACGCGTCGTGCTACTGCCGGCGACGCTCGCAGCGAGGACCGACTTCCGCTGGAGGTGGTGTTCCCGACGGGCCTCGAGGATGTCCGAGAGGTTGCCATGGAGGTGCTTGAAGTCGGTGTAGCTGCGGCGGATGGTGTAGGTCTGCAGCTGGCTCTCGCTCGCGCGGACGTCGATGTGGTACATGACTTTCTTCTCGCTGCCGCGGATCGTCCAGCCCGACACCACGAGGTCATTTTGGCTCGACGAGGCCGTCGACGCGACTGTCGTGGCGCGCGTGCCCCAGCTTGAGCGCTGGTCCGAGCTGCCACGGGACCGCGGGGGCAGCGACACCTGCCGCTGACTTGGCGTGTCGGACGCATCGCTCAATTGCGCCGCGAGAGACGGTGGCTTGGCCTCTTCGTCGTCCTGGTTGCTCGTCGGAACATGCCGGCTCAGGACGCCGAGTTCCTTCTCGCGCAGCGACTGGCGCGGCTGCTTGGTGACGAGGTCCGTCTTGGCTGGGACTGGGACATGGGACAGCACCACGACCGCGGGCGACGCGCCAAAATCCTGCGGCTCGCAGGCCGAGCTCTCCTCGGGCAGCGGGTGGATGCGCTCGTTGTGCCACCCGGACTTGGGCTCGTCGTACTCAAAGTACCAGGCCGAGAGGCTGTCAACCGCGGCCTCGAGCTGGAGACCGCGCGAGGAGGCCGAGACCGGGGCTGGGGCGGCGGACGCGGGCCCGGAGAGCCGCACGGGCGCGCGCGCGTGGGCGAACGCGGCCCCGCTCATAAATACAGGGACGGGCTTCTCGCCGCTGAGGTGACTGACTGAAAATGAGGGGAAGAAAGCCGTTGGGGGTCGAAAGCGAGAGAGCGAGAGAGAGCACTTGGGTTTTGCGTTTTGTTCCCTCGTCTGCAATCAAATCTCGCAGGTAGTTTTTGTCCCCTCTCCTTTTTTTTTGGTTTTTGTGTTTGCGGGTGAGAGGTGGCTGGGTGCGGGTGGCACTGGCACTCCCTGTGAGAATCGATACGAAGCAGCTGAATGCTTGGGAGCCTTTCACTTGGGGGGATGGGTTACTTGCCTCTTGAACTTGATAAGGTTGTGAGGTTTGAATCGAAGAGTGCGGGGGAAGACAAGCCACCCACGCAGCTGCACACCAAAAAAAAAGCGCGGGAGCCTTCCTGCAAAAACGACTTTTTGCCGAGCTAATTCAACGGCTTTTTGGTGATCTACGTAATAGAGAGGTGGCTCGGCCTATAGAAAGCGCAAGTCTAACTAACGGCCACGTTCTGGAACTCTCACTCATCCACCACATGATCGGGCTTTACCGTACTCGTCTGGAAGTCGGAGCGAACGCACTGGATGATGATGCCAGCGCTTACTGGTATCTGCACTCCTGCATAAAAGCGTAAGCACCAAGATGGTCACAAATTTGTGCAAGGATCATTTTTCTGCGGATCACTCGCCAGCGGTGCAAATCATGCCATGCCACATGAATTATGGAGGTTCGAGAAGAAACAAGAAAACATCTGGGCGAGTCCTGCAGCCATCCCGTCCAACTTCAACGTTCTCCTTCTGCGGCTTTGCCAGACTGCCACAGCGACATTTTCCCATTTCCATCGTCGTCTCAAAACACTTGTGCTCCGAGAACATAATCGAGAGAATTAATTGGGAGCTTCCGAGTGGGAATTGCATTTTCCCCCGACGCGATGAACGCCCAGGCTGCTCGCCCAATATAGATGGGTCCTCTCTTCGCCACGCGCACCCAGACGAAGCATAAGACGAATCAGACAGTGGTGCTGCATTACCCAGCAGCGTGGAGTGTCTGCGCGTGGTCATCCAGGGACACACTCATAAACCCCGGCGGGATCCAGTCCATCCCGACTCGGGATTCTATCCAGAGAAGCGAGCCGAAATGCCGTCTCATGCGCTATCCGCCGAAGAGCGCCAGCGCGAGCAGCTCATGCTCCGCGAGCTGCGCAAATTCCACCGCGAGCACGTACACGTGGGCGGACCGCTGTTAACGACCCACGCCAAGAAGCGCGAGCGTGTCCCGCGCGTCGACGTGGACGTGAATCCGTTCTGCGCCGAGCGCCAGCTCGCAGACGAGTACGAGCGGCTCAACTTCAACAAGGTAACAAAACGACCAACAGACAGGCTGACTACAGTGGCTAGCGTATCAGTGTGTAGACTGGGGGCTCATTTTTTTTGGGATGGGACCACGGGTTCTTTGGTATTTCTTTTGTAGAATCCACGATTCTACATCAACACAATCCGGAACTCACCGCGCATCGAAGAGAATCCACATAACCACTCGAGCGTACGTGATGGAGAACACAGGGAGCAGCTTTCTGGAGTGAGACTGATCCGTCGTCTGTAGTTTATCAATGACACGGCGGATATGATGGCGAGCTCCGGATTCTCGCCGCGCGCACGGGCCGAGTTCACAGGGACCGCGGCCCCCGTGGCGTATCGCCCCGCAGACTATTCGCCGCCGAGTGTAGTCTCTGTGGATCCGAGCGACCTGAGATCCCTGCCAAAGCACCATTTGCTGCACCCGGACGCCAACGTTGTGCGTGTGACATCCAAGCACGCGCCGCCGACACACCCACACTACACGGTCCAGCGAACGCTCCAGCCCATGTCATTCGGTCATCGTCCCGAGGTAAGGGAACGAACGCTTTATGGATTCCCCACTTGTATTCGGAATCTCACCAAATCCCAACGCTGTGGATTAGTCGGCATCTCGCATGTATGATCCGCTCACAAGTACGGTCGTTCGAGTGAGGAAAGCGACGACAGCGAAGCATTTGGCCCCGATGACCAGTTGCAAGCCACCTCTGCGAGCCGGTATGAGCGCTATGGATTTGCAAGAGCTGCTCACGCCGACCAAGTCCAAACAGCAGCTGCAAGCGCCGTCGTCGCCACTCGATAGTCCCACCACGTCACTCCCGACGGCGTGGAGCAGCACTGCATCGTCTCCACCGAAAACCATTCAGCGAAGGCGTAGCGCAGGAGAAGAGCCGCCGTCGAAGAAAGAACTGGTACGTGTGGTGTTGTTCCTTTTTTCCCCCGAGGTTTCTATGAAAGCGCTTGGCTCACATGGCACTTCTGCTCCACGTGCAGGAGAAAGCATTTGACAATCAAACGTACTACCCTCGCAAGCCGCGTAACGAGATCCGCTTCCAGCCTCCGACCGACCAGACCACCGCGCAGCTGATCGACAAATTCCGGAAGCTAGCGGTGGGCAAGATGCCCGAGTGATGCGATGCAATGTAGCCATTTCGTACCCTTTTTGGGAAACTTTGTGGATACCAGATGCTCATTGAGGGCCATAATGTAGCCATGTGCCCACGCGCACAAAACCCGTCCACGTCGTGTCACAGGTGAGGTTAGTTTTCATTCCAATCGCGCTGTTAAAAATCCGGGTCCCAGTCACACTCGAGTCCTGCGTCTTCCTGCTCGTGCCGGAAATCCTCGAAGTTGGACGTGTCGAAGGCGTCGCGCACCTGCGGCACGACCGGCGGCTTGAGAGTCCGCTCCAGCAGCGCGTCCCACGCGAAGCCGGAGAACCATTTGTGGTTGATGATGTCTTTGATGCCATGCTTCATGTTACCGAGCCGTCTCGCTGGGTTCTGGCAGAGCAGCTTCTGCACGAGGTCGACACACGAGCGACTGCATTTACATACAAAAACCACCGTTAGCGTTTCACAAACCACCGTTAGCGATCCAATCCGAAGGAATACACATTCGGGAACCGTCACGTACCTAAAGTAGACGGGGAACTTGATGTTGCCCTGGATGATCAACGCGTAAATCTGCATCGGGTCTTGCGCGAAGAACGGGGCTGATCCCGTGAGCAGCTCGAATACCAGAATGCCGAGCGCCCAGTAGTCAACCGCTTTGTCGTGACCTTTGTTCAGGATGATCTCGGGCGCCAAATAGTCTGGTGTGCCGCACAACGTCCACGTGCGGTCAGTGACAAGCTTTGCGAGACCGAAATCCGCGAGTTTGACGTAGCCGTCCGTGTCGAGGAGGATATTCTCGGGCTTGAGGTCCCGGTAGGCAATACGCTTCGAGTGCATGTGCTGAAACACGAGCACGATACTCGCCATGTAAAACTTGGCGACGGGCTCTTCAAACCGGTCGCGCCGCCGCAGATAGGTGAACAGCTCACCACCCAGCGCCAACTCCAGCAGCAGGTAGATGTACTTGCTGTCCTTGTACGTGCTGTAGAGCTTGAGGATGAACGGGTGGTCGAGCGACATCATCACGCGCTTTTCGTTGAGCACGTGTTCCTTCAAGTTGTTTTCCACGATGCGCGACTTGACGAGGCACTTGAGCGCCATAGCTCTGTTGGTGCCGGCGTGGCGCACGAGTTTTACTCGGCCAAACGCTCCACGGCCCAGGGTCTGTAAGATCTCGAGCTCATCCATCTTGACCTGCATCGAATACTTGTAGTCGACTGCGTGCTCGGCCAACATGATACTAGACGCGTTCCGGCTAAAGCCCGTGCCGCTGAGGGTCTTCCGTTCACTTTCGCCTGGCTCGCGGTCCATGAGTTCTTGTAGCGAACCGAGCATCGCAATAAAGTGCTCTCTCCCCAGCGACAGGCACTGAACATGCGTGATGGCCGTACAGGTCGCGGACCGCTGCTCGTCCTTGAGCAGCGCCATCTCGCCAAAGTGGTCCCCAGCTTTCATCACGCGGATTTGTTTTTCTTGGTTTGTTTCAGCGTCCACACACGTGACCAGCACTTCACCCTGCGTGATGATGTAGAAATGCTCCCCGACTTCTCCTTGGCGGATAATCGACGCGTTGGCATCGTGCTCTTCCCACTCCATCGCCGATGCGACCTGCTGGAGCTCTTGGTGGGTCAATTTGCTGAAAATCGGTACACCGTGGAGAACTTGGAGCGCCTTGTGCAGCCGCAGCAGCTTGTAGGACGCCAAGATCTCCCGGAATGTGTTACGCTCCAGTGCCCACAACTCCACCTCCGTGACCGCGCGGATCGTGGCAGCGCGAGGCATGTTACAGAGCAACGCGAGCTCGCCAAAACCCATTCCCGCACTGAGAAAGCCGTACCGAATAGGCGTCGGGGACCCGCTGACAGCGACGAGAATCTCCAATTGACCGATTTCCACGGCGTAAAAGTGGTCGCCTTGGTCGCCTTGCTTGATCACGACCGTACCAGGCTCAACTCTCATAGGGAAGAACGCGTCGAGGCATTCATTCATCTCGGGCGTGGTCAGACCTGTGAAGAGCACATTGGACACGAGGATCTTCATGAGTAGCTCGCGCGAGGTCTCGCTCTTTGGGTACACCGTGCGCTCCTTGGCCTGCTTGGCCATCATCTTCTTCTTGGAGATGACCTCGGCGCTGACCTCCACCCGTCGTCCATACCCCTTGTTGCTTCCAATGCGCTCGGTGTCTTCTTCGACTTCGGACTCCTTGAAGTTCAAGGGCGTTGCAAAGGTCGTCGAGTGGGCGGTGCCATTGTTGTGGGCCGGTACGACGGCGTGCGACGGTCGGTGGCCGCTTCGGACGGGTGATGGTGCCAGCGGTTCAACCGCCACGGCCTGCGCGGGCCGCAGCGCGTTTACGGAGCTGCTGACCTTTTGCGCCTTCTCGGTCTCTTGCAGCTGGTCCTGGAGCGTGCGGATGACCTGCTCTTTCGTGACCAGCTCCTTGCGGATGCGCTCGTACTCGACTTTTGAGACGCCTCCACCCATGATTCCGCAACGAGCATCCACGCCTCTAACTGAGCCAAGACGTCGCTTGTTTGCGAGGGCCAGGTGTGGTTGCCCCCCGAAACAATCCAAGTGCCCAAGTGGGCGCTCCGTGCGACGGAAGAAGGCGTGACGAAAGACCCGGTGTGCCCACAGTGGGAACGCGGGCCGCACACAACAAAGCAACAAAGCGCGCGTCCGCTTCCGATAGATGTGTTTGTTTCCCCCTCCTAGTTGGGCACTTGACTTGCGCGGCCCGATATATTCGCCGAGTCGCCTCTCGTCCGGCGTGTGCTGTTTTTGGAGTCGACGAGACCCCATGGGATCCTATTCATAGCAACGCCGCAGAACAGACACACGCATCGATGAGGTCCATAAGATCGTATCCGGGTCCAGCGACGATCCCCGTTGGTGTGAAGCCTGCAACGCAGTGCCGGCAAGTACCATCCGAATCGCTCCAAGCGACACTGGTTTGGTTGAACCCACTTATTTAGGTGAGCTTATGTGCACCCCTTCAGGATCGCATGAATGTCGCACGAAGGGCTTCCGAACGAACCCAATTTTTTCTCGCCTGTGTGTTGCTGTTACTCACTAGACACCTGGTGCGTTGGTGGCGCCAGGACCAGCTGCGCGAGAAAGCCGTCTGGTGCATCCAGTGTCCAGAGTCCAGGGTGCCTTTGTACGTATGTACCGATAGGCTGGTCACAGAGGAGGCGTGAGTACCCTGCCGCCCCTGGATGACGGCTGGTGCCGCCAGGGCGGGTTTGGGGAGGTTTCTGACCGAGAGAGAACAAGTGCGAACAGCAGAGCGAGAGGGCAGGTCGCAGCAGTGAGTGAATGGGGGATGGTGTAATGGCCCGTGCAACGCCAGTCGTCCAGTGACCGCGTACTGTATGGCGAGGTGTCGCCCACCGGCCGCTTCATTTTCTCTCCGCCTTCCAGAGACATCGGCGCTCGACACAGATCCACACGAAAAATTCCCCATAGCCCAGTGTTGACGGCGACGACGACGAGTGAAGAACAACTACGTCCGGAGCATTCATAATCCAGAACGCGCCGTCCAGAGACGCAGTTTACACGCATCCAGCAAACAGACAAATCCAGAGACAGCGAGTGATGCCTGGCACTCGCCTCAGCACGTCGGCGATTCCGGAGCACGTCGATCCGGAGTTCGGGCTGCCCGCCCACATCGTCACGGATCTCACGACACGCCACAGTCTCGTGACATTCGAGCCGTCGGCCAAAACCACGGACGGCACTGATGCGAGCTTTGGAGGCCGCGAGAGCAACTTCTCCGACGTGAGCGGTCTCGATGCGCCGCACTTCTGGGACGTGGACGATGACGAGCTCAGTCGCTCGTCGACCACGGGCATCACGCCGCGGTCGATGATGCGCAACGACCCGTATCAGGGCGTGACCGTCGAAGTCAATAACCACTCGATCAACAACCAAGGCGTTGTAATGTATCACGTCGACATCAAAGGACCGGACGGCATGCTCTCGACGTACACGATCCGCAGGCGGTACCGCGCATTCCGCAACCTGCACATCGAAATGACGCGTCTGCTGGACGAGTACGCCAAGCGCGCTAACGGCAAGGCACCAGCATCTTCCTCGGCGGCTTACGTTCCACCGAGTCCGGCGAGTCAGCGCCAGCAACATGCGTTCACGCGCGTCGTGCTGCCTCCACTTCCCAGCGCTGGTGTCTGGACGTATTTAAAGCGCCACGACGTGCGCCTGGTCGAGCAGCGCAAGCGGCGCTTCCAGGAGATTCTACGGATCGCCATCCGCCACCCAGCTACGCGCAGCAGCTCCGTGATGGACGCGTTCCTCAGCGTCGCGCCCAGCGAGATTTCCCAGCGCGGCTCGTCCTACGTGTCGCTACAGGACTACAGCGTACCAGTGTTTGACCGTCAACGCGAGTCGGTCGAGCGCCGACAGCGCAAGATAAAGGTGCTGGAGACGCGTCGCCAGCGCACCAACTCAGAAGCCGCTAACGAGACGAGATGAGATGAGCGACCCGACGGCCACGTTTGCCGGTGCCTACGAAACGCTATGTCAGTTGAATCTTGCGGTTCCCCACTCGTAGTACCAGGTAGATTTGTATTTAGTAAGCCCATAGGAACCCCATTTCATGATTGCATATCCATCGATGTGATAAGCTGCGTCTCAGGATTCATCACTACGTTCGTCGACAAATGTTAATGTCACTATGGGAGTTTGGTAGCCATGTTTCGTTCCAAAGAGTGACCATAATTAACCTCGTTTTGTGCCTCGCCACTGTGTCCCAAGGATTGTCCCACTTTCGCATGCGTCATTTTCCCCATCGCGATGCCGCATCCGGTGCACACACAACCCATTACAAGCGGACGGCAGCAGCAGCCCGCAAACAAAGTACTCATTTACTTGGTCTTTTGCCATAAGTGGGGTCTACTACAATATTTCAGACAAAAGAGGATGTCGTGACCAAAATGGAGGTCGAAATTTGCAGGTGGCCTTGAGAGCGCTTGGAGAGTGGAGGTCGACGATTAGGGAGTGCCCTGGCAAAGCGAAAGCGAAGCGGGAGCGTCCCGCTGCGATAAGCGGCAGTCCTGTTGAACATATTGCCATAATGTGTCTGCACATGCCGTGGTGTTTCGGAGGGCAGGGAGAGCCCCTTTTGAACAACGCCCACTTTTGGCATAGCCCCATTCTCACAGACAGCCTGACAGGCTGGCGGTGCTGCCTGTCAAAAAAAACCTCACGTATTGTTGTCATCCATACAAACTCCAAGTGAGGAGAAGTTAATGACCATCACTCCGTTGCCACATGTCACCTGGCCGGAGCGGCAATCTCCCCTCCCATTTCGCCCCTCATCAAGCCAGAGGAAGAGGGGAGGGACAACTCACCCACGCGGCCAAAGGAAACCAAACGCTTCAAGACCAAAGAGGGCGAAGATGGAAGGCACACGCGTGTACGTGCCCGACGCGCGTCTCGTGTGGATCCCGGCGACGGTCGTAGCCGTGGAGGAAGGCGGCAAGGTCTTCCATGTGCGCGTGGACAACCCGCGGCGCACGGTGCTGGACGCCGGCGGCGATCCGGACGAAGATCCAGCGAGCTTTGTGGGCGGATTCGCCGCATACGGAGGCGGCGACGATGCCGGCGAGGACCGCGTGATCGATTTGCGCAAGGATGGTATGCCCGATACGCTGCCGCTCCAGAACAGCCCGGGCGATTTCGTGAACAAGAACAAGAAGAAGAACCTCGAGGCGACGGCCGCAGCCACTAAAGTGTTGGGTCAGGCGCACATGAACGCGACGACTGTGACGGGCGCCGAGGACATGTGCGAGCTGCACCATCTCCACGAGCCGGCGATCGTGTACAACGTCCGCGAACGCTTTTTCGCGCAGGCGCCCTACACGTACACGGGCAACATCGTTGTCGCCGTAAACCCTTATCGCTGGATCAAGCCGCTGTACACGGAAGACCTTCGCACGTTGTACATGAACTTTGGTCGAGACGTGCTGCCGCCCCATGTGTACGCGACTAGTGCTGAGGCGTTTCACAACATGAAGAAGCACCGTATTCCGCAGAGTATCCTGGTCAGTGGCGAGTCTGGTGCGGGCAAAACGGAGACTGTGAAGATCATGATGGAGCACCTTGCAAGCATTTCAATGTCGTACGCGAAGAAGCTGCAAGAGAAAGTGGACAAGTCCGGTGACTCGAAGCATGGCAACACGCTCGGGCATCATAGCATCGTCGAGAAGGTGCTTAAGAGTAACCCACTCTTGGAGGCGTTTGGCAATGCGAAGACGATTCGAAACGATAACTCGAGTCGATTCGGCAAGTTCACGCAGCTTCACTTCAGCTCCGATTATTGTTTGGTTGGTGCAGAGTGCCGACACTACTTGCTCGAGAAGTCGCGGGTTGTGCATCAGGCAACTGGCGAGAGAAACTACCACATCTTCTACCAACTGGTGAGCGCTCGCGAACAGAAGTATGGCTTCTCGGAAACGTCATCCCCCCGCGATTTCCGGTACTTACAAGACGAAGACATGCTTCTGGACGGTCAAACCGACCTCGAACGCTACCAAGTCACTCGCGATGCGCTTTCGACTATTGGAGTGAGCGAACATGAGCAAGACGGATTGCTGCGAGCGCTGAGCGGTATTCTGCGATTGGGAGAACTGGAGTTCGTACCTCTTGAATCTGACAAGAACGACTCGAGTCAGCCAGTGGCATCGTTGGATGTGTCCGCCGCTGATGGCGCACAGAAGCAACTGATTGAGGCGCAACAAGCTGAGATCCAAACGTGTGCTGAGTTTTTGGGTGTCGAAGTCGCGACACTTGGTCAGAAGATGTGCAGCAGAACTGTTCGTGCGCGTCAGGAAGTCTACAGTGTTCCTCTGTCAGCTCTTCAAGCCGGCAATAACCGGGATGCCCTGGCAAAAGAACTCTACGCGCGGCTTTTCGCCTACCTCGTTCGCCGAGTTAACAAGAGTATCTCGGGTTCGATGCGTTCGAGCAATACTCCCGCGTACCTGCACATCGACTTGCTCGATATCTTCGGTTTTGAGTCGTTCAAGCGCAACAGTTTCGAACAATTCTGCATCAACTTTGCGAACGAGAAGCTGCAGCAGAAGTTCACCCTTGACGTTTTCAAGACCGTCCAAGAGGAGTATACGAAGGAGCAAGTCGGATGGGAGTTTGTGAGGTTCAAGGACAACCAGGATATGCTCGATCTTCTCGAAAACTCGATGGGTTTGATGGCTTTGCTGAACGAAGAATGTGTGCGACCAATGGGTAGTGACGTCTCATTCGCCTCCAAGATCGCGAATTTGCATGAATCGCATCCTCGACTTGAGAAGATTCGCACCAGCCAGACGCAGTTCATGCTTCACCACTATGCCGGCCCAGTCACGTACGATGCTGAGGGCTTCGTTGAGAAGAACAGAGACTCTCTTCAGTCTGATCTCCTAGATCTGCTTGCGAAGAGCAGCAACACCCTCATCGCCGGAATCTTCGGCGCACGTGCGAGTGGCTTGTACACGGATGATGATCTCGCTGCTGTTTTTGCTGCTGCTACTAGTGATGACGGCCGCCGGAGCGTCACCGGACGAAAGACATCCACTTTCATGCAAGAAACTGTCAGCTACAAGTTCAAAGCACAACTCGCCCTTCTCATGAACGACATCTCGGCAACCGAAGTTCACTACGTTCGCTGCATCAAACCGAACTCGAAGAAGAGCCCCCACTCGTACGAGATCGATGCCGTCGTGAGTCAGCTTCGATGTGCCGGAGTCATTGAAGCCATCCGAATTACTCGCGCAGCATTCCCGAACAAACTGAGCCACGAGAAATTCCTCCGAAGATTCGTTTTGATGAAGAACGGGAGCGAAGAGACTCTGTCAGACTCCACTGCGGCGGCTGCGTGTGAGAAGCTGGTTCAGAAACTGCTTGGCGATGACTTCAAGCGGGCCGATGAAAGCGATAAGACGCCGCTGTATGTGGTGGGAAAAACCCTGGTCTACTTTGGCAAGGATGTGCTCGAGTATCTTGAACAACGCCGCACGGTATTCGTCCACGACTGTGCAGTGAAGATTCAACGATCCGCTCTTCGGTGGTACTCGCGCAAGCGCATGGCAAAGCTTCGCAAGATGATTGTCACGTTGCAAGCAATTCAAAAGCGCAAGATTGCTCGTCGCAAATTTGTGGACACTCGTCAACAGTGTGTCAAGATCCAGAGCCTTTGGCGTGGTGTCCGCTCCCGCCATCGCGCTGCGTTTTTGCTGCGATTCAAGATGGCTACTCGACTCCAAGCTGCATATCGTGCGTATAAGGCGCAACAGCGTTTCACTCGCTTCCGAGATGCAGTTATCAAGGTGCAGGCCCAGAAGAAGATGAAAAAGCAAGTTGACAAGTATCAACAACTTCTCAAAGAGAAGCAGGAGCATACCATCATGGAGAACGAGGTTGCGCTGCTGAAGCAGCGATTGGAGGAGGAAAAGCGTGCGCGATCAGAGATCGAAGCCGTGAACTCCAACCTGCAAAAAGAACTGTTCGTTGTTCGTCAAACAAGTACGACACTATCAGACGGTGATCTGAATGCACCTCCGCACGGACAGCCAGCAGCTATCAAATCCCGGCAGCTCAACGAGAAGGACAATTCTTCGTTCCAAGAGGAGTCCAAGCTCTTGGATGATTCGGAGCGGATGATTGACTACCTGAAAAAAGAAGTGACCAAGGGACGAGACTTGATTGTTGCTCTCACGCAAGAGAACGAGAACCTGAAGATCGAGAACAAAAAAATCAAAGACGCGTACGCAGCTGCCGGTGCTTCCTTTGCCGCCTTGAACCAACACAACAAACAGCAGTCGAAGGCAAACCTTCGCCTGATGAGCACACACGCTGCTCTCATCAAGTCCCAAGAAGAGAAGATGAAGAAGTATCAGAAGCAAATTGCCGACCTGAAGGAAGATCTTAAGATGCAACGAAGCGTCTACTCGGCGGAATTGATGGCGAGAGTTCAGCAACAGGACCTGCTCATTGAGATGGTGCGGCTGTCAGAATCATACAATGTTCCAGAAGAATTACTGGAGAAGATGCGATCGATGATCGAGAACTCCAAACCTCTCTACAACAACGGAAACGGCAAGCCTCCACTCACCAGATACGAGTGAGTGACCTCCCGCGATGGATATTTGCTTACGTGGGTACTGATGTGGTTTTTTTTGTCAAGCAGTAGCAACGGTTCAGCCACCTACAATCGATCCGGTCGATCGGACACAATCTCCTCCACCGGCCCCGTGTCCGTGGCTGTTTCTCAGCAATCCACTGCTGCAAGCTCTGCAAGCTCGGGTCAGATGGGCCGGACTGGTCGTCGAGCCACCATTGATTCGGTACTGATGAACCCTCCACTGCCTCGCAATCTCGTGGACAACGTACATGTCCCATCGAACCATAATGGGCTCTCGGACGCGGATACGCAATACCAAGAGCGCGCGACTTGGGTTTCCAGCGGAACCCGAGCAAGTGTGTACTACGATGAAGACACACGCGGCCGGAAATCTCGTATTGGAGGAATGTTCAAGAAGATGTTCAAGAAGGAACCAAACGCGAACGGCGAATATCAGTAAGCTGTGTGGCTACTAGGAGGCCCTCGTTGTAATAACGTGAAAGCGCGACGTGGACAGAAATGCGCTAGAGAGAAGGAAGCGCGAGTTCGCGCGCAGGTGACGAAAAATGGATATGTCTGTGATTCTCTGTGTGAAAACCGCCCGATTACTCTGACCCTTGCTGCCTAGAAGTCAAATGGATCGATATCCATCCCAGCACCAAGAACAAACTTTGCTTCCTCTGCCGGCTCCGCCTCCCGTGTGGTGTCTACCGAACCAACCTCCATGTCAGTGGTGTTCTTGATAGTCGGTCCACCACCAGTCTTCTTCCATTCCCGGATTTCAGCCTTCAGTTTTGTATCAGGCGTAAGTTGAGCCAGCGCGAGCGGCTGCCCAGTGAGTGGGCACCGATTGCCGAAGTCACGAATCCATACTTCGATCACTTTGCGCTCGAAAACTTGGCCGTAAGGACTGCGCAACGGGTCTTTCAGAACCTTTCGCGTGACGTCACACTTGAACTCCCCAGGTATGTCGGCCGGAGTCTGCTTGCGCTTCTTCTTGTGATGCTTGGACTTTGAAGGCGATTGAGCCTTCTCTTCTGCTTCATCGTCGTCCGCGACATCCGCATCTTTGATGGCGATGGCCGGAACAGCTGAGCGTGCATCAAGACTGGGTAAGTCGCCCAAGAGTGCGTAGTCTTCTTTCCGGGACAACGGGACGATTGCAACTGCGGTCTTCGCCGTACTCTTCGGTCGCGAGTTTGGCTCGGCGTCGGCTTCTGTGCTGGTGTCATCGTTTGTGCGGTGGTTTTCACTTGAAGATGCTGACGGCGCGAGGTCTTTCATGAGATCATCGAGGATCACGCGGATCTCACTCCAAATCGTCAGATCACGTGCGACAGATCCTTTGTTGGTCTTCAGCATTACGTCCACGCCGTATACGATGAGCTGCTTGACGATGGCGATCCGGTTGTGGTAAGCTGATTCGTGGAGGGCTGTCCAGCCAAGATCGTTGACAGCGTTTTTGTCAACACCCCATTCAAGCAACACTTTCACGGTGTCGGCGGCTCCCTGTCGGCACGCTTCTGCAAGTGGTCGTTGGCCAGGATACGGGCACATAGCGAACTCGGGGCATATGATGTTGTGCTTCGCGCCGGCTTTGAGCAACTCACGCACGACACTCGAGTAGTTTCGGTGGCAGGCTTCATACAACGGCGTCCAGCCCACCGTATTCTTCGTGTTGACTTCCACGCCGGCACGAATCATCTTCAAAGCGAGCGCTTCAAGACCATACGCAACAGCGATGTGGAGAGGCGTCCAGCCGCACGAAAATGCCCCCGGCCCACGCTTCGTGATCATGTTCAAATTGGCGTTTTGCTTGACAAGCTCGTTCAAGATAGTGATTCCAGCTTCCTGGACGTTGAGCGTGTGGGCGGCGGCGTGAAGAGGTGTCCATCCGTCGTTGTTTGGTTGATTCAACGTCGCTCGATCCAAGACGATCTTGTCGCCAGCAACGTAGACGACCAAGAAATCATCGTTCGACTCGGCTGGGCCGTCATCGTCCTCCTCTGAGGCCGTTGTCTTGGGCGTCGGCTTCACAACTGCACCGTTTTCATCGATGAGCTGTGGGATATCGTCGTCGTCGTCGTCGTCGTCGTTTTTGTCTGGTGCGCGGACAAACAAGACCATCTGTCCTCCTTGGAAATTGCGCTGCTGTTGCTTCTTCGGTCCGACATGAAAGTCGTACAAGCGATACATATCTACAATGAATGAGATCTCAAGTGAGCTCATGAAGGACGAAGCTTCGTGAAGGCCATCTTACCTGGAAAGCGAACGTAGCGCGGGTCTAGTCCTTGGACCATCGCCTCGCCGAGGATCATCGTGCAGGCGATCATCTGCTCGAAGGCAGCCTGGCTGGACGCTCCGCCGCCCATGGTGACGAAGGGCTAACGCTGCTGGTGTCGTTTCGACTCGCACGGCTTCCGGCGTACAGCTTCAAGCGGCAAATGGGGAAGGAACGCACAAGAGTCCAAGAGGCGGCCAGCGCGGCCGATCTTCGAGTGTGCGGCGACCTTTCGAGAATGCGCTAACGAACGACTTTGCCAGGGATCTCTTCAACGAGAACCGTTGCGTGGTAACCAGTTACGCTGTGCGCCGTCGGTCGGTCGAGGCCAGGAGCGAGTATGGCGGCAAACGGAGCCATGCGGGATCCGAGGGACTCGGACGAAGTCCTCACCTCACCCACGTCGTTAGCACCCCTCGTCCTCTCGTCGCCTCGCCACCACCACGGAGGAGCCGCTGCCGCAGTATCATCTCTGCGCACGAACCAGGAACGGCGTGGCCGCGTGGCCGACGACTGGACTGAGCGGTGTAATGCCGAAGAAGATGACGCACGGGCCGAGGCCATGCGCATGGAACAGCAACTGCGAGCCGCGCTGCAGTCTACAAGCCACTTGGGCTCCCCGAATGCGTTCCGCACGGCGATCTGTTTTGACGTGCTGTCCCAAGTCAGCTCCAAGTATTCCCGCTTCGAGGAGATCATGGGTATTTTGCAGAGAGAAGTGGCTCGCGCCGTCTACGTGACGCCTCCAACGCCAGTGCTGTCCAAGCAGGAGAAGGGCCTCGACGAAACGCAGCAACAACAACTTGAAGCTTCGCGTGTCCAGCGGTACTTTGAGCAACAAACTTTCTTTGCGCAACTACAACAAGTCCTCGAGAGGAAAGCCAAGCTCCAAGCACAGCTAGCTGGCCTGGATACCATGCACGGGCTCATGCTCAAGCAACTTCACCACGAGGAACGAATGGTCGAAAAAGTCGCGACTCGCTGGGCAAGAATCCTGCTCAAGCAGACGCTTGTGGACTGGAAGAAGATTATCGTTCGCAAGAAGTACACACGCGTGCTGTTAGAAAAGACAAGTGCGCGTTGGGGTAAGCAGCGACTGCTTCGCCTATTCCGCCAATGGATGCAGTTCGCGAAGACAAGCAAGGTCTCCAAAGTTCGAGAAACGCTCCAGCAGTGCGGCGACCAAACGCGCGACTTTGAGGAGTTACTGGCGAGAATGGAGATACAGATTGACACCGCGAAGACGGAGACGCGGGGCCACCGTGAACATTATGACTTTGCCAAGCGTCAAATCCTGTCGCTAGAGGAGCTGCTCGCACAACTGGAGCGTCGTGTGCACAACTCCAACGAGCGCAAGTTGCAAACAATCGCGAACGAATGGGGGCGAGTGTGTCTCGCCTTTGTCGACTGTCAACTGGATTACTTGCAGAACATGCTCGGGTCTCTTACGCTGGATCAATACGCCGACCCGTCGCTTTTACTTCAAAAGGGCGAAGAGCTCTCCGATTTGCTGCGTCTCCCAGCGGATGCCCTTGTACTGCGGTGGATCAACTTTCATTTGTCCAAGTGTACGACATTCCAGTATTTCGAATCGTCTCCAATCGGTTTTATCCAAAACTTCAGCTCCGATATGAAGAACAACTACGTTCTCCGCCACGTTCTCCAGCGTCTCATTGACCAAACCGAGCAAGTGTCGAATGTCATCAAGCAAAGTCCATCACCTCCAACTCCGACATCACCAGCACGACACAAAGTTGGGGACGATTCGTTGTCGGTCGGTGCTCAGCGTAAACTCACACCGTTTGCGAGCAAAGATGAGCTGCGGTGTGCGCTTGAAGAGAAGCTTTATCCCTCTTGCCCGCTCTTTTTGAGCGCGCAGGCTGTTGATAACGAGATTCCGAGCGATCTGGCTTTCGCTCTCTTCAGCTTTCTCGCATGCGAGCATCCGACGTTGGTGCCAACCGTGATGCAGGAAGGGTTGAATGTTGAATGCTGCCTGTGTCCGTGGAAAGAAGCACAGCTTGCCCTCGGCCATGCTCAAACAATCTGGAACCAGATTCGCTCGCAGTGGACCGAGCTGCAGACTCCGTTTGCGATCCGCGAGGTCGCGCCACCGGCTCCAGACCTCACGTGTCCGCCACATTTGCTGGTGCGAGGTAACATTGCTCTGCAAAACGCGGTGAACATGGTGCAGTACGCGTGCTCGAAGCGCAGCGTGGTGATGAAGGTGTGGGGCTGTCTCCAGCGCACGATCCAGCAAGACGCGATGCGTGTGCTTGTGCACCGCGGCCGCCAAGAATCGCCGTGGGAGATGATCGATCGTCGGCTGTGGCGAGAAAAGTACATGCTCACGACGCTTCAAATACCGAAACTGCTACTCGCACTCGGCACTGAAGATGGGGAGGAAGGATCGTCTGGGAAACGAGACCAAAGCACTCCGTTGGAGACGGAGCTGCTCGAGATTGAGCACATCTTGAACGAGTTCTACGACGAACTGCGACGCGTATACCGCTACTACGCCAGCATCGATGCCGAGCTCCAACGAACGGATCATTTGCTGCGGCATCACAAAGCTGGCGCACCGGTAGTCCATCGTGATGCGCAAGACGAAGAGCGGTTCTTTCGAAAGATCTCCATGTCGATGTCGCTTGTCGAATTCCACGTCTTTCTCAAAGACTGTCGCGTGTTCGGCACGGCGCGACCGTTCCCTTACGCGTTTATCGAGCGCGTTTTCGAGCAAGTCAACCTGGAAGTCGCGGCGTCGGCTCAGGTCGCGCACGCCCCCGTGAATGACGCGCTTCACGATCACAATATGAGTGAGATGACGCCGGCCGAATTCGTCGAAGCGCTAGTGCACATCGCACGTAGCAAGTACGTGCGCTTCCGCCACGCGACGCAGGTCGCTTCGCCGTCGCTCTCGCAGCGCTTCCGCCGCATGCTCGTGGACGTGGTACTACCGAATGCCATGCAGGAGAAAGAGCGCGTGAACGTCTTCCACGAGCAATTGCTTGCGGGCCCGTGCCGAGACGCGCTCGCAAAGCATCAAAGGGCGCTCCAGGCGGTGTACACGCGGTTCGCGGATCTCGGTCTCAGCGTCGAGAGCAACACGAAGAAGCAGAACCGCATGCTGTCGGTCAACGGACTCGTCGTGTTACTGAAGCACTTTGGCATGCTGCGTGAGAATTTCCTGAACCTCGACGAAGTGCAGCATATTCTATCGGAAGTGCTCCAGCTCGAACGCGATGGCATCCAGCTAGATCTTCAGATCGTAGAGATTTGCGTGGCAGCTCTGAAGGATGGCTCTACGAATCGAGACGCCGCGAACGGGGGCATAACGGCCGACGATCTGCTCTTCATCACGTTTGCGGAATTTATCGAAGTCTTGGGGGCCGTTGCATGTTATCTTCGGCCAGACGCGTTTGTACCGCTCGCTGACAAGCTCGACGACTTCTTCACGGAAGAGCTCCAGATCCACTCAGCCTCACATCATGTGCATCCAATTCGGGAGAAGTTCTGATCCCATCGCTGCGTTTGGGCTAAACTTGGAGCAGCGCAAGCCAAGACCAATCTTATCGATCTGGAAACCGAGGAGATCCATTGGCCTCGACTCGACGAGGGACGATCTCGTTTGTAGCGTGCGTCTTGAGCATTGTACGACATCTTGCAAGACGCGAACAACAATGGCGCAGACACACGTGGGATTCTTCGAGAGCCTCAACCCGCTTGGCCTGCTCAAGGACGCGAAGCAGTTCACGGTGCAAGAGTTTT
This sequence comes from Pythium biforme, assembly GCA_023337735.1. Lineage (NCBI taxonomy): Eukaryota > Oomycota > Peronosporomycetes > Pythiales > Pythiaceae > Pythium > Pythium biforme. The sequence goes on from JAADXJ010000361.1 coordinate 21,481, forward strand.
TGCGCGACTTCTACACGAATCGCGGGCTCCTCGACAAGCTCAAGGACGTGGACGCGCTCGTTGCTGCCTACGGAAAGGACGTCAACCAGCTTTACGCGTTGCTGGACAACAAGTGAGTTCCCCCGAACGCTCCAAACTTCTATGTGACTGGTTTTCTTACGGTGGTACCTTGTTGTAGGTATGGAACAAACTATATCAAGAGCCCACCGCCGATTATTGACGTGCAAACCCGCCCGTGCGAACTTGTGACGCCGACCGTCGCTAGCGCTCCAGCTGTCACAACCCCGCGTGCAGCGACCGGGAAGCCGCCAGTCAATAAGAGTGAGCTTTGCCAACACAGCTCATACGTGGGTTCAGGCTGACCGGTGTTTCCTTGTATGGTATCTAGTCATTATGCTTGGCAACTCGGGTGTGGGCAAGACGAACCTGCTCAGTCGGCTGAACAAGGGCGAATTCAACGAAGAGTTCACGTCCACGATCGGCGTCGAATTCTTGACCCACGTGACGCAAGTCGACGGCGCGGACGTGAAAGCCCAGATCTGGGACACGGCTGGCCAGGAGCGCTTCCACGCGATGATGGCTACGTACTACCGCAAGGCCGTCGGCGCGCTGCTGATCTTCGACGTGACCGACCGTGCGAGCTTGCAGGGCGTGGAGACGTGGCTCGACCAGTTGCTCAATGTCGCCGAGCCGGGGCTCCACGCCGTTTTGGTCGGCAACAAGTGCGACATCCCGCCAGGCCAGCGCGCCGTGTCCATGGAGGAAGCCCAGCAGTTTGCCGCCGCGCACCACATGTCGTACGTCGAGACGTCGGCTAAGACGGGCCAGAACGTCGAGCAAGCCTTCCACTCGCTCATCGCCTCGATCCATCGCACGCAGCTCGCCGAAGCTAGCGCCGCGCAGCACCCGCACCAGCCTCTGACAACAGTGAACTTGAGCCAGTCGACTGCGCCGTCGTCCTTTTTCAATGACGGCTGCAAGCTGCTTTAGGCACCACAAGCAAAGGCACACCGCGCTCAAGGTAAACTATCATTCATAAATCGTATTTATCGCCCTCTATCTATGTCGCCTTTGGTAGTGCGCACTTGGCTGCGAACGCGAGCACCTCGTCCAGCTTGTCGTAGACTTCGTGGCTGTTGATGCGCTCCGAGGGTTTGGTCGAGCAGATCATGTCGAGGTGGTCCAGCAGCATGCGCTTGGTGTCGTCGTACTGGTCGTACAGCTCGCTGAGCTGCTCGACTTCTTCGCGCAGCGCCTCTGCATACTCGCGCTTGAGCCCGTCCTGGATCACGAACGGATCGCTCTCATCTCCATCGTCCTCGTTATTATCCTTATTATCCTCCACCGCTAGCGGCTGGCCGAGACGGCGCTGATCGTGGGCATGGCCGTGCTTTTGCTGCTGCTGTGTATGTGGCCGTACTGCCGTCACTGGCGGCTTGCGCGGCACGAACTCGCGCATGTGGCCGTCGCTCTGGACGCGCGCCTCGCTCGTGCGCAACTCGCGTCGCAGCGAGTGCATCGCATGCGCATCCATGAGCTGCGGGCGATAGGCCTCGGCATCGCGCGGCGTCGCGGCCTCCTCGGCCTCGAACCTGGCGATCTCAAGCGCGAGCCACGCGTCTTCTTCGTCGTCATCCGACGCGTGCTCGTGGGCGCCTACGAGCCGCGGGGTATACCACCCAAGCGCTGGGACGTCTGCGTCCCCCATGGCGTTTTCCTCGTGCAGCGGCCGGAGCAGCAGCACCGCCCAAGAAACACACGCTCCGCCAGAAATACATCGGTCGGCTGAGTGGCGACATGGGTACACCAAACATGTAGCCATCTCTTCCCACGGTCCTTCTTAAGTGCGGTTACCCTTTCGGACAGGTTACACAGTATGGGCGTACTTAGTCCGTTATTTTAGGAGTGTTCTGTGTTGGCGAACTTAGTGGGGAGCTACAGTGGTCTCTTGGTCCCACGTGAATGCGCGCGTCGTGAGTTCCTGTGAATGCGAAGCAATCGCGCCGACCGAGAGCGGCCCAGCTGAAAGATCGAACTGCACTCGATCTCCCCTCTCCAACAACAGCAGCGACGCCCACATCCATTGAACGGACACCCCTTCGGACCCCGCGCCATTTCCCATTTTCCCGTATCGTCTCGACGATGCTCAAGGAACAAGACCCGATGATCGAGATGATCCGCGAGTGGATCATCCACCCGCTCGACCTGTCCGCGGGCATCCAGCTCAGTGTGCTCGAGGTGTTCCGCGTCGTCCAGGACATGATCGCCGAGCACGTCGTCGACGGCACCGACTCGAAGCTGCGCAAGCTGCTCCCGCGCATCAACCGCATGTTCCTGCCGCTCGATCTCGTGCGCGCCGCGCAAGAGTACGACGCGCGCAAGCACTTGCTCGCGCGCAAGCGCGTGGCGCCGACGTTCAAAGAAGTGCGCCACATCCTCAACCTCGCGACGGTCAGCGCGATCGCGAGCAAGCTCAAGCTCGTGACGTTTGATGCCGACGACACGATCTACGAGGACGGCGGCACGATCTCGGCGACCTCTGGCATGGTCACGGTCATCGTCGAACTGCTGCGCCGCGGCGTGGTCGTGTCGTTGGTCACGGCCGCAGGGTACCCGGGCAAGCCGGCGCGCTACGAGCAGCGCCTCCGAGGCATCTTGGACGCGCTCGAGATGTGCACCAAGGAAGAGCGCGCGCGCTTTCTGGTCATGGGCGGTGAGTGCAACTACCTGCTCGAGACGTACACCAAGGGCGACGACGCCAAGGTGTTTCTCCGTGAGATCGACGGCAAAGTCTGGAAAGACGGCCGCGGCGTGCGCTGGCTCGAGCCAGACATCACGGAGCTGCTGGACCTCGCCGAGAAGACGCTCCACGAGACCACGCAAGTGCTCCACATGGAGGCGCAGATCCTGCGCAAGGAGCGCGCGATCGGCATTGTCAACACCACGACCAAGCGCTACAACTACGAAGACCTCGAGGAGATTTGCCTCACGCTGCAGCACGAGCTCAAGCACTGCAAAGTACCGTTCTGCGCGTTCAACGGCGGCAACGACGTCTGGGTCGACGTTGGCAACAAGGCCCTGGGCATCCAGGCGCTCCAGAAGTACGTCTTCCGCTTCCTCCCAAAGCACCTCCAAGGCCAGGAACTGGTACGCTCGCTTTGCTTGTCAACTGCCTGGGTGGCTCCCTTCGTGGTCTTAATCGTCTCTGTGTATGTGACTGACAGACGCGCATCCAGGGCATGGAGTGCCTCCACGTGGGCGACCGCTTCACGCGCACGGGCAACGACACGCGCTCGCGCGACGCCGCGACGACCGTGTGGGTCTCGGACCCGAGCGAAACGATCTACGTCATGAAGAAGCTGCTCAAC